>AYEL01081120.1:0-42744 GCA_000484575.1 Olivierus martensii
TTTTGGATATTTGAATTGGATTAAATAAGTTTTGTTGTTTATTTCATTGTGCTTTATTTCGTTTAAATAAAGCTTTAACACTTTTGTAAGTGTTCTGAGTCTAATAAATTTATATTTTTTGTTATTTAACTTGTTTGAGAAGTCATTCCAATTAGTAGTGTAAGTTCTAACATCGTCTTGTTATTTTAAATCTAACACTTATTCATTACTTGTAGTTGTAAGTTCCGGTTTCGTTTTGCCGGTTAGACGTTAACTTTTGTTAGATTGTTTAGTAGTTAATTAGATTTAAGTTAGAACTTAGTTAAAGACCTGAGCTCAGGCCGAACTCTGGATTGCAGAGTCGTTAGACGTTAGGTTTAGTTTGTAATTGATAACATTGTCATTCGTTCTAACCCGCGACTTGCAACCCTAAATAATAAAAATATCTGTAAATGTAAATAAAATTTTGAACTTTGTTCCTAATAGCATATTAAAGGTTGCTATTACGACCAAAATTGTATTTATGATTTTACATAAGGTACACTGGTACATTGCAGGAGATTTTTCCATCCTGTAACAATTTACATTATTATTGATTAGCATTTTTAAATTTTATTCTTAAAGTGAAGTGAATCAAATCAATTATTGATTTTAATTCATTTTGATATTTCATGCCATTAAATTGTACAAAAATTTCTGACTGAATTCTATTACAATTATTAATTTATTATGCAGTTTAGTGTCACCACAACACTATCATATTAAACATATCAAGAATACGTGTTCTAAAAAGCATGACTTATCAGACTTCTATTTCCCACTGAATTGATATACAGTATTATGTCAGACTAACATTCCAGACCAACTAAAAGAAATTTATATTGAAATGTATAGGCATATGAATAAAAAAAATTTATTTAGCAAGTACAATTTAGGATGTAATAATTTGAAAATCTTATAACTGTGCCAGGGCTAGTTTAAAATCAGAGTATGCAAATAATCAAAAGTTTTTCTTAATATATTGATATCTTCATTTTCAGTAGTTCAGTTTAATATTAACCTCATGATTTCCAGAAAGTATATATTAAGAAAAACTTTTGATTATTTGCATATTGATATCTTCATTTTCAGTAGTTCAGTTTAATATTAACCTCATGATTTCCAGAAAGTTCAAATTTATGAATCCGTCTTCCATTTGAGAAGGTTGCAAGCACAGTTTAGGGAACATGATGTCACAGTCCAAGAGTGTATGAGTGGTATCACCAGTTTTGGCAAAGGATGAAAGCTGATGACAAGTGAACCATGTGAAATGAAAGTTGCTGTACAAAACACTATTCACAAAAAAAGACCTAGGATATTATCTGGAAATTCATTCTCCTCCATGACAATTCCCGGCCAGTTTGATGTCATCAAATCTTGCAAAATGTGCTGGTCACATTTTTGCCTCATCCTTTACAGTCTGGACTTTTTCCTCCAGTGATCATTTCTTTGGGCCCTTGAAAGAGCATGTGGGAGGGAAGAAGAAATTCTAGACAGAAGAAGCACTAGAGAAAGATATTCTGCAATGGCTACGACAGCAGCCCAGTTCTTTCTATAGGGAAGAAGCACTAGAGAAAGATATTCTGCAATGGCTACGACAGCAGCCCAGTTCTTTCTATTTCAAAGGGATCAGGAGATTGCCACAACAATGGCACAGTGCCTGGATGCAGATAGGGAATACACTTTGATGCTTGTCAGATTCTCAATTCCCTCTGTAGAAATAGTCTTGCTCAGCATTGAACGACCTTTATTGTTGAAGACCATAAAACTTGGATTTTATTTCTTTCCATGTTTTATGTGCATTTAAGAAAATTAGAGAGAGAAAAATTTTATTTAAGTTACCTTATATCACTTGATACTTAGTTTTATATTTCATATTGCAGTTTTAAGTTGACTAAGTAACATTAGAATACAGATTTTTAACCTAGATTATAAAAAAAAAACTAAAACTGCAATATGAAATATAAAACTAAGTTGACTAAGTAACATTAGAATACAGATTTTTAACCTAGATTATAAAAAAAAAACCAATATTCTAAAAGTTTTAATTAAAAATCTTTATTATATCAAATACAATATGTATTTAAATAAATTATTCTTAAAGCAATTATATCAATTATGTTAATAATTTTATTAACAGTCAATAATTACAATTACTTTAACAAAACTTATGGACGAGACTTGCAACAGTATTTGGAGACTAATTACGAGGCGGAAGACTGTTTCCCGGAGCCATGCTCATTTCTCCGCCACTCTGAGAACCATCTCTTGGTGGACTCTGCTTAATAAAGAAAAATTACATAAAGAATAAATTAACTTTTATTCTTGCCATCTAAAATATTTTTAAATGAAAATTATACCATAATATTTTTATTTTATTCATAGTAATTTAAGATCTGTAAAGTAAACCTGGGCTAAAATCCAGCTCTCATCCTTCTCCTATGGTGCATGGTTGGATTTATGCAATAAGCTAGCTTAGGCCTCACTTTTCACTATAAAAATATTAAATGCATTTGATTGAGGCCTTTTAAATGTTACAGTTTAGGACCACAATACTCTTTCACTACAGTGGGGCAGATTAATCTCACAGAAGATTATTTGGTGATGGCTACCTTGTAGTGTGTACATTTTATGACAGTTTTCCTCTAGAAAAATTGTCACATGTCTTAATGGTCTAAAGATTTTCTCTTCACAGATTAATCTCACAAAAGATTATTTGGTGATGGCTACCTTGTAGTGTGTACATTTTGACAGTTTTCCTCTAGAAAAATTGTCACATGTCTTAATGGTCTAAAGATTTTCTCTTCCTATTTTGTTGTTTGCTAACAATTAACATAATCCAAACAAAATAGAATTAGGTGTTAAAGAAGGCTTCTCCCACGTGATATTTTCATAATTAAATCAAAATAAAATAACACCTTAATGTATTTTTTTAAATATTTGAATAAAAAAAAACAAATTTTAACATAATGAAGACCTAACATTATCAGTTAAATGAAATAATCATTAACTTTCTCATTTTTAAAATATTGATGAACATTGTAAATAATCCCTCTTCCTGGAGATTAAGGCTTGGGAAAATCAAAAACTCAAATTACTATCATTATAAAACAAAACTAATTTTAGCCTTTCTATCACTGTCAATACTATTTGATTAAGTACTTGCTTCTTGTTGGAAATTTCCCTCATTGAATATACGGACCCAAAAAAAACCGAACTGAGAGCGTGCTGCCATTCGTAGACGTAATAGAGAGTTCTCCGGATAGATGGGGTCAGTAGAGACCTTCAAGAAACAGCTGTGCAGACAGCGTCAGTTTGTACATTAACGTTTGAGCATAGTGTTGTGTTTCTCCTCTGGCATACCATGTGCCACTTCATTATTTCATTATGAATTTTCCTTTTCCTTAGCTGCTCTCATTTTCAATACTTATTTCTTTTTATTCATTATAAAATTAATAAATTTCGAGCCGAGCAGAGTTTTACTTTGAATAGACTCGATTTGAGTTTCAAATAATTTTCAAATCAATATACTCTAATAGAACCTAATTAGGAGATTAAAATCAAGTTAAACCAAATTAACTCAATAGATTGTGGCACCATAGCCTTGATTTGAAAAATTAATTATTAAAAATAAAAAAAGTTCAATTGGGAATTTTGACACTAGGGGTTAATTTGGCTGTTAGTATTTGGAACATGGAAAGTCAAAAACAGTCCAGATCTTTTTTCACTACTTTTGTTATTTGCATTATTTCACTAAAAACCAAACTTATTAAAAACAAATATGGGATCAATATTATTTAAAAATAAACACATTTACTTGATTTGAATGAATTTTTCATATATTAATGTAACTTCTAGAGCAGTGGTTCTTCAGTTGTGGTATGCAGACCCTTGGGGTACACAAGACCCTTCCAGTCTTCCACAAAAGTTTAGAAAAATACTAACTTGTAAGACAAGAGCATTTACTCTTTAATACTAATTTTTAAACTTTGAGTTAATTCTTAGGTGTCCGCAAGGGCAAACGATTTCTGAAGGGGGTCTGCAGTCTAGGAAAGTTAAAGAATCACTTTTCTAGAGATGCAGTCTCAAATTTGCAGCCCGTGTCGCAGTTATGATAATTGTAAAAGATATTCAGGAAAAAATTATAATTTTTTCCTGAAATATTTGAAAATTGTTAAATTTAGCATTTTGAAATTCAGTAAAGCATCATAAATTTTTAAATTAGAAGTGAGAATTTAACTATAATTGTAAATGATAAGTCAGTTTAAATCTGCTTATATTTCATTTGACTTCAAAATTCAATACATTATAGCATTTAAAATACGTTTATAGGTTCAAACTGCTATTAAGTGCTATAATTTATTGAATTTATAATTTACAAATTGCTTTATAATTTTTGTAGCCCTCCAACCAACCAAATATGTCAAAGTCATCCTTTGAAGAGACTGTCATTATAGAAAGATGTCTCCAAATTCTGTTGATTGTGCACTCCTTTAAAAGTTTAAATGAAATAACATACACTCCATAAGAGAGACATATTGCACCCTTACTATAAAAGTGACAACTCAAAAACTAAGTTTTTCAATAAATGGAAAAAAACTGGTTTTCAAATTTTATGAAAATTATTGTCCACTTGATTATTATTAGCAAAAATCTAGCACACAGATTATGAAATTAAGTAAATGCACTTTGATAATTGATAGAGTAATGGTAAGAATTCAAAATTCACATTTTTTTGAGTTGTGTCATTTGTAACAAGGATGTGATATGAGGAAAAAATTGTGCATTCATAGGAGCATGCAAACAACACTTTGGAGTTCACTATTCTAGAGAACAGCAGATATACGAGAATAAATTATCATTCACACACACACTATGATCCTACAGAAATCTGTCAGCACAATATATATAAATTATTAAAATCCATCATCAATCCTATAAAAATTGTGCCAATAATTAGAGCTCAAATCAGACAATGTTTAATGTAATTATTTAATTTGAGTAAAATTCAGTTATAATTGATGATGATGACCTAATTTTAATCATTTTCAAATTTCAAATATATATGAAGGCTTATGAGAGTTTACCAATTTTGTGAACAGTTTTTTCAGTAAATTTTTCCCGAAGTAAAAAGGGACTTTTTCCAGATGAAAATAAAATATGCAACTTAATACATTTTAATTAAATAATAAAGCTGTATTTCTTAATATATGATTATTATTATATTAAAAGCAGACTCTCAGAAACAACATCAAACTGAATTTTACCTATCTAAATTATGACAAGCAACAATCATTTTTTTTTTTGTTAAGATGGAATAGTCCAGTGAAAATGAGGGGGTCAGATGTGATATATCAATGATTTGATGTTAACATTATCAATGTAGATAGAGAATTGAAATTTGGTGCACATAGTTTTTATAAATATTTCTAAACAAGTATAATCATTGATTATGCTTTAGTTACCGAGAAAATTATTTTTTTTTTTATGACAAACTGTTTAGACAAGCACTCTCACAATCTTTCAAACATTTTCTAACATTTTACAGTATTCTTGTACCCTTGTCAGTATATTTAAGAATTATTTTATGTTCTACATTGTAACTTCTAAAGTGTTCTGGAACAAAAATAAATTTAAAAGGTAAAAATTAAAAAAAAAAAAAAAAAAAAAATCACAACTTCATAAAGGTAAGTCATAGCTTATTTAAACTGATTGCATTCCATTCAGAATGACAAGATATATCTAAAATCATTTAAAATATTTTCTTTAAGCTACGTGTTGATTGTCAGAGTATGTCGTTCTATAAGCATTCCTGCAATAATCTTGAATATTAAAATAATGTTAACAAAATCTTAACTAGAGTAAGAAAAAGGAACAAAAATGTTTTATATTAAAAATCTGTCCATCATTAGTGAGTGATACTGTCTTATTATTATTATGTTTTGTATGCTTTATAATAATAGTGTTTACCAGTCAAAGATAGTTCTTTTGTTTTTTCTCTTTGATTGAGAAAGAGAGATCCAATTCAAGTTTTATCCTAGAGCCTAAGAATTGTCTAGATAGTGTCAGATTATAAAAGCAGTTCCTAAAATTCAGCCTTTTGCAGATCCAGTGATGTGATATCTGTAAGTCCGAGTAGTTTGAAAATTCATAAAAATTTTTGATATTGCTCCCAATGCCCCAATGACAATGGGAATTATCTTTATATGTTTTGTCCATAATTAAGTAAGTTCAATTGCTAAATCTCTATATTTAGTGATTTTTTCCCAATTCTTTTTCCTCAATCCTAGTATCACCAGGTATTGCCACATCAATAATCTACATCTTTCTTTGCTCTATAATTGTAATAACAGGGGTATTATGAACAAGGTGACAGTAGTTTGGATTCTAAAATCCCAAAGAATTTTCACATTACTATTTTCGACAGCTTTTTCAACTTTATGATCCCACCAGTTTTTTTGACATTTCAGATCCATATTTGCGACAAATGTTCTTTTTGCTACATTATCATGGCATTTTTTGTATTCGATTTGCATGAGTTTGCTGCATCCCTTATTAAATGATCAACAATTTCATCTTTATCATTACACAACCTGCATTTGCTGTTGTCACTAACTTTCTGGATTTTTGCTTTCATTACATTAGTTTGCAGAGCCTGCTCCTAAGCAGCTAAAATCAGTCCTTCAGTTACTTTTTAATTATACCACTCCTTAACCATGGTTATTGATCTTTCCATTAAGATACTGCCCATGCAAGGCTTGAAAATTGGAAAAATAATTTCCAATTTTCAAGCCTTTCATTAAATTGTTGTTTCTTGTGTTCAGCTTTTATTACTTTAATTTTTAGGATATTAGCCTTATTTACTTCCTTAAGTAATTTTTCCTTGCTATTTCTGATGTAATCATTTAGCCCACATTTTTCCTCTTTGACAGTTTGTTTTACTTGTAATAATCCCCTACCACCAATCTTCTTGAGCAGGTAGAATCTGTCAACATCACTTTTGGGATGAAGATCATGATGCATATTTAGTAATTTTTGGGTTTTCTTATCAAGTTTATCAAGTTCAGTTTGAGTCCAATCAATAATTCCAGCTGAATATCTGATAACTGGTATTGCCCAAGTATTTATAGCTTTTATTGTATTACCTCCATTTAATTTTGATTTAAGCCCTTTTCTTACCCTGTTGATATAATCAGTTTTTGTTTTCTGTTTAGCTTGGGCATGTAAGATATCATCAGCTTCCAAAATACCTAAATATTTGTAGCTTTCTTCTTGGGAAAGTGATTTTATTGATTTTCCGTTTTCAAAGTAAATTCCTTCAGATTGTTCAATCTTCCCTCTTTTCATCAATAATACATTTAAGTGAAGATGTTAAAATGAACTTCGGCATTGCACATTTGTCAAAGCCGAAATTCATTTTAACATCTACATTATTAAATACTGTGAAAATTTTCAGTGATGTAATCTCTCTACTTGTTTTGCCATATAATTTCAGGTCATCCATATAAAGCAAATGATTGATTATGCCTGATTACTTTGAAATTTCATAGCCTAGGTTTGTCTTGTTTAAAATAATAGTTAGTGGGATCAAGGCTATATTGAAGAGTAGGGGTGAAAGAGAGTCCTCTTGGAAAATCTCCTTTTGATGTAAATTTTGCCTAGTTCTTCACAGTTTATAAATACTTTAGTCTTCCAAGTGTTCATTGTTTTTTTTAACAAATTGCCTAATATTTTTACTGATTCCAAAAATTTCCAGGCTTTTTGTTATCCAGCTATGTGGTAATGAGTCAAAAGCTTTTTTATAGTCAATCCAGGCCATATGTAAATTTGTTTTGGGTGTTTTGAATTTCGTAGAATCATTTTGTTGATCAGTAATTGATCCTTTGTCCCTCGTGATTTTTTGAAGTTGCCTTTTTGCTCAGTCGAATAGAGTGAATTATTAGTGTAAATATGTGCATATAGAGTTTGCCAGTATTCCGGTGAGAGGTTTGAAGGTTGTTGGTAGACAAGTGATTAGTCGGAAGATGGTAGGGTCATCATCTTTTCCTTTATCTTTTATTAATAGGAATGTATGTCCAACTGTCATCCAATCATCAATAACAGCTTTTTGTAGATATTTATTGAATTCCATAGCTAAATGTTCATGTAAACTTGTCAAGTGTTTTAGTCAGAAACCATGCAGTTCATCAAGTCCTGGTGCACTCCAATTTTTGCTTATTTTGTGATAATTTCCAATGTTATTTTAAGATTTTTCATTTGTTTTCCCTTTAACAAACAATTCTGTAACTTTTATCCAACTAGCATTCTTGTTATGCTCCACTGGATTTTCCCAAATACCTTTCCAGAATTTCATTGTTTCTTCTTTATGTAGGTTTAGATTTAAGGAATTGGTGTTGGTTGCAGCTGAATTGTGTATTCTGTTGGCATTGTTTCTCAGCAATGGCCACAACTCTAATTCTTCAGCAACTTCAGGTATTGTTTTTGTGTTCAGATTGTATCTTTTTGTTAGTTTGTTCTTGATTTTTTCATTTTTTTAATTTTCCTGTTTTGAGATTTTACAAGTTGCTGATGTCAGCTCGAAATTTATTGATTTTCCTTTCGAGTCGAATTTTTCCATTTTGGGATTCCTTTTTTTTGCCGTTTATTGTTTATTTTATATCCCAGTTTTTTGGTTATCACTACATCTGTGCTGTACATAAGCTGATTATTTCTTGCAGATTAATGGTTGGAATTGTCCTAATTGCTTAATATGCATCAGAAATTATTGTCTTCCATTTCTTTCTTTTTTGTTTGTTTCAGGGATGGCAATCTTTTTCTTTCAACTCTATTATTCATAGTTTCCATGATCCATTCCATGAATTTCTAAGAACCAATGATCTCAAATGGAGATTTATCAGAATGAAATCTCCAAAATTCATTAAATATTCTTAATGATTTAGCTGTATTTTTCTAAAAACATTTTTACAAAAATTTTATTATATACTAATTGAGTGTTTCTTCAGTTGTTCTTGTCTTTCTGTCAATTGTAAATTTTTGTTTTTAATATTTATCTCTTCTGTTTCAGGCAGAGCATTGCTATCAGCTTCTTGCTCTTCAATTCGGTTCTCATTTTCCATTTGTTTTAATTCTAATTCAGTAAATATTTGATTTCGAAATATAAATCGTCTTTGATCCAGTGGCGGCTCGTCCATAAGGCCTGCAGGGCTGCAGCCCTCCCACCAAAATGAAAACATTTTTAAATTATTATAGCTATTACATAGTTTTCCCTTCATAGAGTATAATATGAAAAATATGGTCTATTCTAAATAAAAATATATTCTCTAGTATCAGTTTTGGTATTTTCATATTAAATTGGGAGGAATGGAACTGTTCAATTTACAAATGAATTTCTAAGAACCAATGATCTCAAATGGAGATTTATCAGAATGAAATCTCCAAAATTCATTAAATATTCTTAATGATTTAGCTGTATTTTTCTAAAAACATTTTTACAAAAATTTTATTATATACTAATTGAGAGATATTTACCTTTACATGAATTTGATTTTTTAACATTGCTGATCGTAAAATTAATGCCTGTAAAAAAATCCAGTGAGTAAATATAAATTTAAATGCTTTCTATATAAATGAATCATATCTAGACTTGTACTGACCGTTGTCCTTCTCTGGTATTCTTTTCCCATGGCAAGAGAACGTTCAAAAGTTGTACTTCTTTGGTCTATATCTTTGGCATAAAGTATCTATGAATAAATTATAAATCATTAATATTCAAAAATCAAAATATAAGAGCAAAATACACCTATAAATATTTTAATTAAACCTGCAATTTTGGAAGAAAAAATTGTATAGCTTGTACTTGGAAAATAATGATATAACTATTAATTAATTTAATATTAAGTCAGTTAAGTTATTGAATTGCAGTCTGACGAGACAGTTTGAAGTCTATTCAAAAAACAACAGCATGATGTATGGAAGAATAGTGACATTGCATTTAAATATCTGCTTTTATGGGAGAAAGCTAAAATGTATATCATTGTTTTCCCATCATCTTATCTTGTGGAATTGGCTTTAGTCATGAAGCACATTTGTTAACAAAAATTGTAATCATAATTGACTTGATATAGTAAAAAGAGGTGATCTTTTGACTCTCAAAATTGGAGCCAGATATTAAAATGCTAATATCAAAACATCAGCCACAAGGATCTCATTAGTAGGGCCTATTTAATGGGATCCTGTTTAATAACATATATAAAATTTATTCCTAAGACTGTTTGAAATAGGAAAAAATATTAAAAAAAAAAAAATACTAATTCTGTCTTTACAAGTAAAAATATGGTTCAGTTTTATCAATAAAATTTTCAAAATTTGTAATTTACATTTTTTATATTATATTGGAATTGTTTAATTATTAGCTTTTACTAACCTACAAATAAATATTTCATTTAGGAATATTAAAACATGCATATATGGGGGGGTCCACATCTAAAGTTAGGACTCAGGCAAAAAGCAAAAAAAAAAGGTTGGGAACCATTGCTCTACAGTTTCAAAAACAATCGAAATTTAAAGAAATTAAATGAAATAAATATGGTATTAATATCTAAAAAGGCTTATGCAAAATATAAGGTGTGTGAAAAAGTTCTCGCTGTTTTTTTTCGAAAAAAGAGTCAGCGCCACTTTGATCCATTAGTTGTAGTTGTTATTGTTCAGTTATCTTACTATCAGGAAATTTTCTTTTCCAATTTTTGAACATTCTCTTCTGAGATCATTTTTCTGGTTCAGATTTGTAATAGCAAATCACAATTGCTTGGTTTTCTTGAGTATCCCATTTTTTCCTTTAAGCTATGTTTAGATGACGCCTCTCTGCATGCAACGTTGTATGCAGAATGACGCATGCCTCAAAGTGCAACAACTGCATGAGGCATGCAACTTGCCCCTTCGTGTTCACACGTGGAGGATATATTGCAGACAATACCAACACGAAGAGAGTTGTACGCTGCCACTTTAGTGACAGCTACTGTTATCATTTCAAATGACAGAAGGAAAAGAAGAAAAAAGAGAAGCGTTTTGACATGCAAATATTTTGACTGAAGTGCTAATAACACCAGTATTTTGAAGCAAGTCAGGTTAGATAATTTCAGCCTTTTCAAAAAATTTGCTAGAATGATTTGAATAAATTAAATTTATCGTCATCAATAAATTGAAGTGTTTTCTTCACACCTCAATCCATAAAGCAAAGAAAATTTGCGAAAAAAATTTAAAAATAATCAAAACAAGATGTTGCGAGACTAGTTGCACGTGTAACCTAACTAGGATGGGGAACACATGCGCCTACTTGCAGCTAGTATTGCAACAGACAATGAGCTTTAAAAGGTACTGAAACACTAGCAACATACGATTTTCAGAGCCTCTATCCGTCGTTAAACATAGAAGCAACCTGCTTAAGCCTGTACAGATTTTTGTTAAGTAATTTCCCAGAAAGTCAGAATAAGCCTAGCTTATGTAGAGACCTAGCCTCCATAATGTGCCATAATTCATTTTTCAAATTTAAAGATTATTATTATAAGCAAACAAAGGGCGTTCCTATGGGAAGCCCTATAGCAGGAACCCTGGCAGAGCTAGTTATAAGATCTTTGGAGCAAACACAATTGCAATCGATTTTAACTGAAACTAGAATATATCTTTGATATATTGATGGTATCTTTGTAATTTGGGAAGACGATGATAAATCGGAAATTTTACAAAAGCTGTTTACGATTCCAAGCTATGGTCTATCTTTGCTTTTAGAACAAAAAGAATATTCACATATACATTTTCTAGATGTAGACTTGGAAATAAAAAACTTAAAGTTTCAAACAAAGGTTTATAGAAAACCAACTAGTGCCCCTGTCATCATTCCAGAATGGTCCAATGATAAATGGTGGCATAAGAAAGCCACCTTGAGGTCCTATCTGATGAGAGCACTAACACATTGCAGCACAGAAGAATTGCTAAAAGAAGAAAATAGCAGGTAAGCATTGTTTTAGCAATAGAACGATAGATAAAATATACAAGGAAATCCGCAAGATTTCCAGAAATTTTAGAAGTAACAGCACACATAACGACCAAGTAAATAATCCTCAAACCCAAAGAAATCTTAACAGTCAACTTACTGATTTGTATATACTGATACCAGATATGTTGAGGCCTTACAATTCCATAAATAAAATTGTTAAGAAATAAGGAAAAAAGCCAGCATATAAAAGACCAAAAACTGTCTATAATATGCTTGAGAATATTAAAGATAAATATATGAAAAATGAAAGGACGGGTTTATCAGGTGCCCACATTCAGAACTGATTATGGGCAAAGGGAAGTATATATAGGCGCCACAACGAGAAATCTTGAAGATAGGCTGTTAGAACATAAGAGGGACATCAAGAAAGGGAACCTTACTACTGCTTTAGCGAAAAAGGTATATGAGAATAATGTAAGAGTGGACTGGGAGAATACTAAAGTAATTAAACAAATTTTCGATGTAAAAGAGTTAAGAATTGCGGAAGATTTACAAATTTTTAAAGAAAGCACGAAAGGAAAAGTTATAAACGAAAATCAAATGGACGCTGTCTCTAATGCCTGGAAGCACGCTTTAAGGAGTTCCATATCTAATAACAATCTTAACTAATTAAAATTAATTTGTGATGAAAGTTTTAATGTTTAGATTATTATTATTATATTTAATTTGTTTACATATTTAGGCTTAATTTTTACATGGGCCAAGGGTTCTAATTATAATTATATAATATTTTATTATTTGTTTAAAGTTTTTATTTAAATTATTTTTATAAATACTTAAAGATATTTTTAAATCCTGAAGCATGTTTAATTTAAAAATATGTTCTTTGTTCTCAAATGGAACATTATGCATAACTGTAATTTCTTGTTCTTTTTAATACTGTTAGAGCTGATGATGGCATTAATTTGCTGAAAACGTTTCTCATAAATAAAATGTTTTGTGGTTTAAGGACTGCTTAAATAGTGCTGTATTGTCTTTACTAATAATTATACTCCGGTAAAAGCAGTATAAAAGAAGAATCTTAATATCATTGAAATTAATTTTCATTTGCGAATCACTTAGTACCTTTAATATGATGCAAAATAAACACTTAGTATATGTATGTATAGCTTTTAATGTTTATATACTAACAATAAATGATATTCTCTATGAACTCTTAAATCCCTGCTTTTAACAAACAAGCATTTTATATAATATTGAGGGAGAAGGGGTGACACTAATGCTAGAAGCCACTGGTGCCAAATAAAGATAATTTCCTATGCGATAACTTGGAATAGTATCACAAAAACTTGCCACAAAAATCATATCTGAGCTATTGACTTGCTCCTAAACATAGAAGCATACATCCAGACTCGTATTCTCAAAAAGACTGGAAAACATCTTTGAAGAGAGACGTGGATTTCACCAAGACAGTGGAAAACAACATTGAAAACATACTGAAACACAGCTAGAGATAATGAAGTTAAAGATGAATGAGTGCTAAGATGGTGCCGTAAAAGTGAAACAACAGAGCCCTATAATTAAATTATTAATTAAAACAACAAAAAATGAGAAATTTCATATTTATAAAATTTATGAATTATATTTTGGAAATTAAGCAAAAATCACTTTAAAAGTAATAAATTTGATAAATATTGCTTAATATATCAACTTCATTTGGGAATTATATAAAATCTCTGATAAAAGCGATAAATTTAATGAAATTTATCAAAAAAGTCATTTGTATCCAAATACATAGCAATACAATTCCGTACAATTGATTTTATAGCAGAAACTCTGTCTTCTGCTTCTCAACTGCCGTATTGAAGCAGATATCTGATTATCAGCATATCTTTGGCACAAAAAAAACAAATAAAACTAGCACTTTTTGCAGTAAGGTAAACTTTATTTTCTCTAGTTCACAAACGTTTTCGGTCTTTCGACCATCATCAGGCGAAGATTCTAAGTACAACGGAATAGAAGGAATACAAGAGTTGCTATGGCAACCTTTGTTCTTAGAACAGATGCGTTCCAAAATTGGTTTAAAATTGACTTAAAAATTGGAACAGTTTTTAAAAACAATACAAATTTTCTTTAAAACAACTGAGGTTACGTATGCACAAAAATATAAATAAAGTAAAATACAGTAAATAAGCGTATAAAAACAGTTTTTTGGATGTCAGATATTTCTTAATTAAGTATTACACCGCCAAATTGCTAATTCTTAGATATAACAAATACGTAATTGTTCCCAGTCCCATGATGATTGTTATATCCAAATTTTACTATACCATAAATGACTGGTTGATAAGCAACATTATCTGTTATAGTGATTCTTATGAATGATATATATTCTATGCCAATAGGCATTTAAAGTATATATTAAGTCAATTTTTATTATTTATTAGGTTTTGGAATATCAATTTTATCAGTAACAGTTTTTAATATAGCTGTTTGAAATAATTTTAAAATCAAGTTAAAACTTATCAGTATAGAAGGAAAAATTACCTTGTTATGAGAATCGATTCGAGCTTGAATTTGGCCATCCAAAATTAATTGCATCAATTCGTCTTCCAAAGCACAAATTGTCGTATTAAATGCTGATGCCATTTTATTCATGTCAGCAGATAAATAAGGACTGAAATACTATAAAAAATATATTAAACATTTATAGAAAATTAACAATATACATTAAAAATAATAATTATTGCATAATTTAGTGATTCATCAAAAACCTTTTTGAAACTAGAACTTACTTGAATTAATGCTCTATTTCTAATTTGAGTGTAGAGTGTGGCAACATGTGGAGCAAGATACATATCTAACAATAGATTATCCTGAGAATATAAAATGTTCTTTAATGTGGAGAGAAAAAGTTTTAATTATATATTTTGTGAGCCTACCTTTATTTCATCTAGAAGTTTTAAGCAAGATGCATACTTAGATTCATAAAATCTAAATATAATATCCCTTAATTGAGGTTCTAATTCCAAAAATAATTTGAATGAACTGAAATAGGAATTAAAAGGATCTATTATTAGGATTTATTAATAATATTCCTAGTTACAAAAAAAAAAATGAGATTATTATACACACCTACTAGAAATAATATTTTTTAATAATTCTTGTCTGTCAAATGATGCTAAGGCACAGAGACCACCATACATTGCAACATTATTTGAAGACAATAACTAGAAAAAAAAAATATGCATGAACATTATGTTAAATTGTTAAATTTATTTTATGAAAAATATTAAAATCATTCAACCAAAAAGAATATATATATTAACTTACATCAGGAAAATCACAATGATCAAAACTAGCCTGAAGAAAATTTTTTGCTGCAGATTTATATTTTTTAGTTGCAAGTTCTGCTAATCCAGCTGCACATCTTAATTTTGTAAGAATTTGTTGATTGGTATCTTTACCATGACCCTTTAAATAAATGCACATTTAAAATAAAACTTAATATATTTTTATTGCAAAGTAAATTTTATTCATTTATTGGTGTTAAAACTTTGGAAATTTTAAATATCCATATATACTTATTTTTAAGCCAATTCCACTATAATAGGAATTACCTCAAGAACGTACTGACGTCAAAGGCATGCAAAATATACCAGAACTACTTAAAATGTTGAGAATAAACTAATATGAAACTAAAATTACATAATTATGTCAACTTTTTAATTAAAGCGCCTCAAGAACGTACTGACATCAAAGGCATGCAAAATATACCAGAACTACTTAAAACGTTGAGAATAAACTAATATGAAACTAAAATTACATAATTATGTCAACTTTTTAATTAAATAGAAATTTATACTTAATATTGATATTTATGCATAATATCTATGAAGGATATCTTGATTATACAAGTAGGCAGGCCAAAAAGGAGGTAAGTCATTCTCCCTAACCTTGGCTTCAGTACATTGTTGAGGTGATTCTTACTATAGTACAACTCATAAGAACAGATTTTTGTATAATCTAACACTCAAATTTTAAGAGTTAGAATAATATGATGCATTTATCAAGAGAGATAATTCTAATTTTAAAAATTTTCAGAATCCAATTCACTATTGGAATAAACATGAGTACTAAGATAAAGCCAGATTCACTATCTTGAAACAGTCATAATACAATGAGAGCCAAATAGTGAGCAAGGCATGATTTTATCAAATTACATCCAGCTATGCTTTCCAATAGCACAGTATTTTATTTTAATTTTTGAATGCAATCCCATAGTAAGTTGGGGACCACCAGTATTTTTTTAATAATAGTATCAATAGGATAACAATCTTAATTAGAAACAAATATAGTCATATAAAAGATATGCTGTAGCCAAGCACAAACAAATTTTTATAAGATTAATTTTTAAGGAAGTTGTGTATAAGTCAATTCTTCCAAAATCTGTCAATTTATATAATAAAAATGCTCCTCATTTTTTCTAAATTTTCAGAGGAATGATGTTTATTATTAAAATAATGTGCCTTTTTTCTTAAAATATACAATCCTAATATTCTGAATTCAAATAAATAAAGAAAAACACTTAGACAGTATTTTATTTTTAGTAATTTTTGAATGCAATCCCATAGTAAGTTGGGGACCACCAGTATTTTTTTAATAATAGTGACAAGTAGCAGGCCAAAAAGGAGGTAAGTCATTCTCCCTAGCCTTGGCTTCAGTACATTGTTGAGGTGATTCTTACTCTAGTACAACTCGTAAGAACAGATTTTTGTATAAGCTAACACTCAAATTTTAAGAGTTAGAATAATATGATGCATTTATCAAGAGAGATAATTCTAATTTTAAAAATTTTCAGAATCCAATTCACTATTGGAATAAACATGAGTACTAAGATAAAGCCAGATTCACTATCTTGAAACAGTCATAATACAATGAGAGCCAAATAGTGAGCAAGGCATGATTTTATCAAATTACATCCAGCTATGCTTTCCAATAGCAGACAGTATTTTATTTTTAGTAATTTTTGAATGCAATCCCATAGTAAGTTGGGGACCACCAGTATTTTTTTAATAATAGTATCAATAGGATAACAATCTTAATTAGAAACAAATATAGTCATATAAAAGATATGCTGTAGCCAAGCACAAACAAATTTTTATAAGATTAATTTTTAAGGAAGTTGTGTATAAGTCAATTCTTCCAAAATCTGTCAATTTATATAATAAAAATGTTCCTCATTTTTTCTAAATTTTCAGAGGAATGATGTTTATTATTAAAATAATGTGCCTTTTTTCTTAAAATATACAATCCTAATATTCTGAATTCAAATAAATAAAAACACTTACTTCTGCAACTTCAGGAGTTGCTTCAGCTTTGTTAACATAAGTTAGAACATGGGACCAGTTTTGTAAGTACACACTCACCTGAAACATTAAAATTATTTTTATTCAGGTAAATTCACTTTATTATTGTGTATTAAAATCAATATTTAAAAATGACAACTTAAAGAATTAAAAATAGTAATAATAAGAATGTTTATACCTACACAGGAATTCATATCATCAAAATATAACAAGTAAAAGGAGTAATTAAAAATTTTGAGTGAAAGGCCTAAATTCCATTATAGTTTTAGATTGTGTATACACATTATATTTAATATAAATTTATGAAACATTTTGCTGAATAGTTTTCAAATTTTATAAAATATTGCAAAATCCAATGAACACTAATAAAAACATTATTATTTTAATGAATTTATTGTAAGAAAAATACTTTGAAAGCTAGAGTGACATTGCACAACAGTCTGTCTAAGACAAGTATAGCATCCTGATATTTCTGGTCAAAGTGCACAAAAATTTGTAATTTATATAAGAAATATAAAAAATTCTATTATTTGCAAATACAGAGTAATTATTGATAATTTTACCCTTATTAATTTTTAATGAATTTATGCTATAATCTATTCAAGGAAACATTTATATTATTTTATAAATATATATACAGTCAAACCTCTTTAAGCTGCCCCTCTATAAACCGCCACCCTCGTTATTTGCAAAATATAACACCATTCTACAAATTATCTCTAAGTTTTATGCTAGCTTAAATAAATTAGGAATGCATGTATGGTAAAACTAAGTGGGAAAATTCAAAACTTTTTGCATAAAAAATTATCACACTTAGAGGATATAATGTTTAGTATAAAAAAAGTTCTCTTTTTCTTAGGTTATAATCAGTGAAAGTGTAAGGCTAATATTGCTAAATTAAAAATCATACTTGAATGTTTAAATATGAAATATAAAATGATAAGTAAACGTTTTTATTAGAATATAATTTAAGAGTATCATAAGTTAGAACATGGGACCAGTTTTGTAAGTACACACTCACCTGAAACATTAAAATTATTTTTATTCAAGTAAATTCACTTTATTATTGCATATTAAAATCAATATTTAAATATGACAACTTAAAAAATTAAGTTGTCATATTTAAATAGTAATAATAAGAATGTTTATACCTACACAGGAATTCATATCATCAAAATATAACATAAAATGAAATAATGTCATTCTAGTCTATATGTGTTTTCTCACGTTACCATAAACCCTCCATAAACCGCCAGAGAGGACCTTCGAACCGATGGTGGCGGCTTAAAGAGGTTTATCAATAAAGATACCCAAAGTGCTTTATCAGTAGAAATACTGGGAGTCAAATTATTATATTTAAGAAAAATAAACATTATAAAAATGGGAAAATTCAAAACTTTTTGCATAAAAAATTATCATACTTAGAGGATATAATGTTTAGTATAAAAAAGTTCTCTTTTTCTTAGGTTATAATCAGTGAAAGTGGAAGGCTAATATTGCTAAATTAAAAATCATACTTGAATGTCTAAATATGAAATATAAAATGATAAGTAAACGTTTTTATTAGAATATAATTTAAGAGTATATAATAAAGATACTCAAAATGCTTTTATCAGTAGAAATACTGGGAGTCAAATTATTATATTTAAGAAAAATAAACATTATAATAATTTTAAATATAGATATATTAAAAGAGTTACATTGTTTATAATTAATTATAATGTTTTGTCTGCTATTGTCTTGATATGCAGCAATTGGCTAATGGCAGCCATTGCCTATTGATGTAATATGCTTTGCTTATAACAGGGACAAACTATAAAATATTAAAACTGCAATCAATCAGGTCTGATTGCTTTAATTCAGTTTTTTTTTAAATACTAAACATAAGAACATAAATAGTTTCTGATGATGATTCCTGAATGTTTTCTGGTCAAAAGTTTGCATTTTTAAGTTTTCTGAAATTTTTTGAGTGAATTTTTCATAAAAAGTCAACTTTTTCTAAATCAGTTTAATTCAGTTTTTTTTTAAATACTAAACATAACAACATAAATAGTTTCTGATGATGATTCCTGAATGTTTTCTGGTCAAAATTTTGCATTTTTAAGTTTTCTGAAATTTTTTGAGTGAATTTTTCATAAAAAGCCAACTTTTCCCCCCTCCCTTCTTTATATTCTAAACTATTGTAGTCATATTGTTCTGATTATATGTTAAAATAAGCTTAATTTTATAAAAAATTCCTGCAAAAATTTTTAGAAATTAATATACACTGACGGAAAAAAAAATCCCAACACCAAGAAAGACTTGTGTTAGACTAAAAATTTTTGCAGGAATTTTTTATAAAATTAATATATATAAATAATACCAAAATATTGGTTAATGCTATTACAGTAGACATTATTATTTATTAATTGTTGATTTTTAAATTCACTTTCATTGTATTGTCGTCAAAAATTGAGAAAATATGAAATGTAAACAAACGCTGACTATTTAAATGGTTTTAGTAGGTTATTTGTTTTTCTGCAACCATCACTTTCCAGGAAATTGCAGTCAAGCCTACTTTACCTCACAGCATGTAGTATTGAGATTAAATCAGTTTTTTTAAAATCAGGTTTTTTTTTTTGTTATTTATCCTTGAAATTTGACGTATTGAGCTGATGTTAGCCAAGAATGCCTTTAAGAACCAATATTTTGGTATTTATTATTACAGTAGACATTATTATTTATTAATTGTTGATTTTTAAATTCACTTTCATGTATTGTTGTCAAAAATTGAGAAAATATGAAATGTAAATAAACGCTGACTATTTAAATGGTTTTAGTAGGTTATTTGCTTTTCTGCAGCCATCACTTTCCAGGAAATTGCAGTCAAGCCTACTTTACCTCACAGCATGTAGTATTGATTGTGGTGGGACAATAAATCATTTTGGGTCCAATTAGAGCAAAGAATATTATAGCTATTTATATACAAGAGATAATTTTAGTGTGTTAGGTTTTTGATACAAATCCGAAAATTTATAAAAAAAATTCAAAGGAAGTAAGAACAAGTCAATAAATATAAATTATTAATAATGATGACAATATTTCGATAAATTTATATTACTTTTGAAATAATTATATAATTTCATTGATCAAAATTTGCTTATTAATAATAAAAATAATAATAAATAGCACTTTTTTAATATTCAATTGCAATATAAATCAATGTTTGAAAAAGAATTTTTTTTAACTCAATATACAAAATTACAACTATGTTTTTGCAAACTTAAATGCATTTTCAGACATGTTTGTTCCTAATATTAAAAAGACCAGAAAACATACAAAATAAATTTATAAATTGAACAAAAAGCATGACTTTTATATGTAAGAAAAAAATAAATATTGCTTTACTTGCTTTAATTAAAAAATTAAAGCATTTCAATTGAATTAGAGCTAAACCTATTGCAATAGATTTTTATTTTTTTTTTTGTATCATTATAATGTTTAAATATCTGTAAAATTTAATATAAATTTACAAAAAAGTTAAATTCTACAAACCTTAATAACATTAAGACACATATTGACTACATGTTTACCACTTGTACAATAATCTCTCGCCCTAGAATAACATTTCAGGGCATTGCTAAGATCACCACAGTCTAAATAATGATCTCCTAAATCATCATGACCACGCCTAAAGAAAAAATATTTAAGTTATTTTAAATTGATATCATTTAGGAATTTATATGCTCTTATAATGATTAAAACAAAACTATTGTAATAAAGGCATTCCTCAAGTTATATAAATTCTAGCTACATACTTTCATGCATATGAATATGCAATTTTAAATATTTCAATAGCAGAATACTTTAGCAACAACAGTTAGGCCCTTTGTACATGGAGCGTATTGTCATAGACGTGTCTTAGATGCAACATGGTTTGGTTGCAGTGCCACAAGTTTTCAAATGCATGTCTGTACACGAAACAGCAACATAGCATATTCAATATACTTCCCAAGCTTCATGACATACCGTATTGTCATTTGGCTAAGCTTGTTTGCGTACTCTGTATGATTTACCTACTCATATATAAAAAATGAGTGAAAGTACTACAATTAAATTCATATAAACAATAGAAAAGTATTTATGTTTGTATAATTATTCATTGTCTGAATATTCTCGGAAGAATATACAGTAATAGAAATAGCATGGAATATAGCTCATTTAATGAATTGGACAGATATATATGCAAATATTAATATATTTTAATAAAAATAATTTAATATAATAATTCTATGGCAATGGAAAAGCAACACGTGATTTTAACTCTATTCCTAAAAAGCACATAACGTGGAAAGATTTTACTTTGAATGCTGCCATTGTTTGTATAATTATTCATTGTCTGAATATTCTCGGAAGTATATACAGTAATAGAAAAAGCATGGAATGATATAGCTCATTTAATGAACTGGACAGATATATATGCAAATATTAATATATTTTAATAAAAATAATTTAATATAATAATTCTATGGCAATGGAAAAGCAACACGTGATTTTAACTCTATTCCTAAAAAGCACATAACGTGGAAAGATTTTACTTTGAATGCTGCCATTCAATATACAATATAAAATACCATTCTATAAAATGTTTAAAATTTTGTATCATCTGATAATTCCCTCACAGCAATAAACAATATATTATTTTACATTTATTTCAATATAGGGATGAACCCAAAACAGTCTTATTTTCCTTCTTTTTCGGTGTCGACAAAAATAATATATATCATCATCATCATCACTGAATGCCATCTTGACTGAACAAATTTTGTACGATTGTAGTACGCTCCGTGTATAGATGTGCAGCTGGATGCCATCTTGACTGAACAAATTTTGTACGATTGTAGTACGCTCCGTGTATAGATGTGCAGGCGTACATGTATCGTCAACTGCAAGTCAAATCTTCTAGGCGTCTATGACGATAAAGCTCTGTATACAAAGGGACTTAAATAACTAGTTTTATATACAATGGCAATATTTCATGTTGACAGAGCCTCCCTTTATAACAATATTTTATTCAAATTTCTGAAATAAATTTCTAATCTGTCAAATTATGAAGTATCATTATATAATACAGTATATAGAATAGTTCACTATTATAGGATGCCTCATAACTTTAATGAAGTTATGAACAACACTTTTGAATTATGTTTAACTCAAGGTTACCTGTATTTACAAAATTTATTTAATTAGTTAGATCAGAAAATTATTTACCTTATGCTTTCTTTAATAGAATTACTTTTATAATTTTTTAAATCAGTATCTAATTTCTCTAGCTTTAATGCTGCTTTTTTGCCTTTAGTTTCAATCCACTGTGTATCTAAAGGTAAAGCAGTACTATTGATTCCTGTAACATCAGGCAATGTTGATGCCCTTTATAAAAAAAAATTAATAATAAACTTTTTGTTCTAAATTTTGCAAAAGCATATTATAAACATTAAACAAATTTTAAAAAAGTAACTAACCCTGAAGCTTCCACTAGTTTACGGTGAATATGTTGATACATGCTTACATTATATGTATTTTGAACATAAGAAAGAGCCATTTTCAAAGCTTCAACCCTTAGAGATGAACAGTGATCAGCTATATAGAGTAATCTATACAATTTAGCCAACCCAGTGTAACTGTTAGCATACGATTCCAAATCCTATAAAATAAAATGCTTAAATTAATATAAATAAATAATATGCAATCTGATAAAAACAGAAAATCATATATTTGATGAAAAAATTAAAATAATAAATATAAAAAGATTTTTAATTATACTTCAAACAAGCAAATTTCAATTTAATTTACAAAAAACTAGTTCATTATAAAAAAGAGGGGAAAAAATTCTGTATATGTAGAAATAAGCACTAATTCCAAAGTGGAAAAACAATATTTTATTAAAGAAGTACTTTTGATTTCACAAAGTCATCATCAACTTTTTTAAAAAATAATTAGAAGAGAATACTAATTGTTTTTTAAAAAAATTCTCTTAACAGTTTTTGATTCAAAATTGTTGTTAAAAAATTAAATTTCCCAACTTATGCAAAATCTGAGCTACATAAAATACTTCTGTCTCAGTTATTTCTGTAAGTTGGAGAATGGTTGTATATATCAATAAACATAGTATTATGTTAAACAAAAAATTTTAGTTATTTCAGTGGTTGGCCAGATAGCTGTACAATTAAAAATTTGATTACATTTGGAATTAAATCTGGATCTTCCAAAACCTAAACCTATAGATTTTTTTTTCAAGAGGGGATCTGGTCCAGTTTGTTAAATCTATTAATTAGACAATTGCACTATGGCTGTGACAGCCCTTCATGGGCATTTAGAATCATCATGCAGCTTTTTAGGAAGTCCCTATCACCTTTGAAAAGATAGTGATATAAAATTCAAAAAGATGACCATTATTTTAATTTTTTTCTTCAACTATGGACTCCTGATATAGTTTATTCATGTGCCTTCATAGTTTATTGGTCATAATCTTAATATGCATCCATCTAAATATCACTTATTGTATTAGAGTAATATAAGCTATGTTAATTCTGGCAAGTAAAGCGTTGGCTGCAAGGTTCTAGCAGGCCACTCTAGAAAGTCATTTATTTCTTTCTTTTTTTCAGAACTTCATAATTAATATTCTCCTGAGCAACTGCTCCTAGTGTCAGGATCTGATTTTTACATAATCAACAGATATATAATTATCTGCAATCCCAGTGAAATCTCATTTTAGTATCAGAAATAGTGTATGTCAGTCTCCCTATGAAGACTAATACTTCTGGAATAGTTCTTTCTTCCTCCAGAAATCTAACTTCTCATATCACCATTTATACCATATTAATAGTTTAACATGGTAAAAGTGGTGATATGAGTATTTATACCATATGTATGACTTTGGAGTGTTATAATAACAAGTTTATCTATATAGGATTAAACTGTCATTTATAATATAAAAATTTAATCCTATATAGGTAGGTTATCTTTGTATATCTCATTATAACAAAGTATAGGTGACCAATAAAATTATACACTTGTGTATTTTTTTCCAATGTTTTATTTGTATAACGTTTTTATGATAGTTTTTTTTTATGTATAAAATGAATTGATAAATTATTATATAACTATTTAACATTGATAAATGAGAGATTTCACAAAATTAACATCCCAAATTATAATAATCATTACTAACCAATGTTGGATTATCCACTATATATGCTTCTTCTTCGGGTGCTTCATTTTCATCTGGTGGTGCATCAACTTGCATAGGTTCAACTGAACTCTAAAAATATTTAAAAAAATATATATATAAATTTCAAATATTTCAGAGAAATAAAACTGCTTAATTTAATGCTAAGAACTGTTAATCTAATCAGATAATTGCTAAATTTAATGATTCTATTATTCAAAAGTATTTATTAGTAAAATGCTTTTCTTCAAAATATTTCATTTGAAACAAATTTTTACTTCATAACCTCCTCAGGCCTGGAGTTCCCTATAGGGAACACACATTTTAAATTTTCGTGCTTAATCTATCTAATATTTTTCAATTCTTTTGTTTTGTTGTGCAACAACAAAAAAACAGAAATTGAAAGAAATTTTTTAGTTTTAGAACTAACAAGATGGGTAACAGTAAAAATTTGTATTATACATTACAAAATTTTCACCAGGACTGAGGAGGATAACAATTTTTATATAAATTAAAATGAAACAATGTTTGCTAATTTTATAAGGAAATATTACCATACTTTATTTTTTAATTAAATAATATAGTAAGCTTATGTCAAATAACTCTTCTTAAAAGCAAATAATAAAAATTCAATAAATTTTAAGAATAAAAAAAGTTTTAGTGACTGCAGGTATCCCACCTATAACACAATAGATAGGTTCCTAAAAAACATCATATTGTGTGAAACTTATATTGAGAGATCTGGAGCCAATACAAAAAGGAGAGAGTTACATTCCAAAACAAATTAAAAACAAATAACTTTCTTTAATTCCACATAAGAAACTTAATTTTTATTAAGAATATTAATAACATGAAATATAAAGAAAATATATATATAAGATCCTAAAAAAACCAATATATACACTCTGTAAAATAAGTAGAAGGACACAAGAAAAATTTTCACAAAACGTAAAACTTTGCACACTGCTTAAACTTTAAATATTCAACTGCAATAACTCTAGCACTGATAGCAGTAAAGTAATCACTTTTTTATTACTAGAAACTACCTAATTTCTAGTAATAAAAAAGTGATTACTTTACTGCCTTCAGTGCTAGAGTTATTGCAGTTGAGTATATGTAAAACTATCAATAGTAACATTACACTTTAACATTACATATTACATTAAGTAACATTATGGCAATTTCTATTAAAAAAATTCTTTCAAATTAATATAGCAACATTCTCCTCTTTGTGATAAACAGTTTCAATAAAATAGAATCTAATATTAAGTGTACAACATTACTTTAGCCCTTTGACATCTGTTCCATTACAATTTCCGCCAATTGCTATGGTCTGGCAATTTTTTAAAATTAAGCCTAATTAATGTTCATAAAGTTATAAAAATTCATATCTTTTTTATTTTTCATCGAAAAATTCTGAAATTTTAATTAGCTTTTAACATTTTGATTAGTAATCTTTTTTTTTGGCAATTGCTATCTTATAATAGAATCACAGAGAATCTTCAGAATTAATAGACATGTTTCTTAGATGATAAAGAAAAATTCTCTAAAATTTGAATGCTCTGCAAAGATTAATTCTCAATATGATTTGTGGATGGTAAACATACAGATACAAAAAACTACTATATATACCAATTATAAGTTGATCCTCTATTTCAGAGTTTAAAAAGTGGTAAAAATTTGAAACCCATTTATAAGCCAATACCCAACATTAAAATATTAGAACAATATGACATCCATTGAAATAAATAGAAAATTTTTTTTTAATTTAAAACTTTTCAAAATTCAGTTCACCATTGAAATAAATATGGGAACTTAGACAAAATGCCAGACTTATAGCATTAAAATGTGTGATGCAACATGAAGAGAAAGCTGGATGAAGAGCAGGATGTGATCATGTCACATTGCAAATGTTAGTTCAGCAGAAAATATCAAGAAATATCAAAAGTTCAACTAGTAACCAAAATAACAGCACTAAACAGAAGTAATTAGAGCCAAAAAAGAATTATTTAATCATAAAATTAAAATGAAGTTTTTTTGGTTAACAACTATCTTCTGCAATTTTTCACAGAACTACAGAATATATTCAAACATAAGGAGCAGAACAACTAAATAGACTTAATATTAAACGTTTCAGTCATTTCCAAAAAATTCAGAATCAAAAAACACAACAGAAATTTTGTTGCAAATAATCATCATATATTTTCTAAATGATCAGAACTATCTAAAAATGCACAAATTATTGATTAGTAAAATCAGAGATCACTACATTTCTATTTAATATTAACTGATGATAAATTCGTTAATGGCAGTCATGTTTACTCATTAAAAAAAAAGATTGATCTACACATTCCTGATCATATTTATAAAAAACCTAGTATATTAGTATTTTTGAATTTATTTAAATATGAACATTCACATACATCTGCATATTTTTAATATTATAATTGTGAAGAAATAGACAATTCTTTTAGCAATAAATGTGATGGATCTAGCTACTACCATAGGATGTGCTACTATTACAAAGAGGATGCAAACTACTACTAATCAAAATAAAGCAAAAAATCAATATAAACATGGATCCATAAATATTTCCTTTTGGAAATAACATAAGATGTAATAGCATACAATTTAATAAACCTATTAGTCTCATGATGGCTGCAGTAAATTGTGATTCACAATCAATTGTAACAAAATGAACTGCACATTAACCACAAAACAGTGCAAACTAATGGGATAGTTAGTGAATTTATGGAAATAAATTCATGATTTTGCACTTTTGTGGGAGTTACATATATGACTTGCTTTATACCCAGTGTTATTTCAAAAAGGAAACATTTCTGGACCCATATCTATACAGATTTTTTGCTTTGTTTTGATAAATAGCATGTGTGATTTAAATTTGGCTAGATTTTTTAGGAATATCCTGTATATACTATATATACATGTATGGTGTATATATACACACACACATACACACACATGCACACAATAGGTACCCATTTATACCATATATATATACACACAAGGTGGAAGAAAAGTCTGTACCCCTCAAATAATTTGATAACTATCATAGATTTCAAAAATTTGTTAATGCCAATAAATAGGAAGTCATACATGAGCTACCTAATGGTGACCTTCAAATGAGCTTATTCTTCAAATGAAAACAGTTGTAAATCCTATTTCATAAACAGTAAGAGATAGGAAAAAATTTCCAATTACAAAGTTGTTTTGCATTCAGTTCTGAACACAATAAAAAATCTTCATCAAAACTGAAACACTTAGATCATCAATTCCTTGAAATGCCTAAGATCAGTTTGCCCAAAAACAATTAGTGACTCACAACAACTTTCATTTTTGCATAACAACAATAGAGAATCTTTAAGACCACATTATTACTATTTGTGCAGATTTCAACTGACACTCTATAGGCTGTGAGGAATTCCATCCAACATCATGCTCAACTGTTCTTGGGTGCTGGTGGAAGATATTTTGAGCACATCCTTGATTAGGTTTTGTGTTTTCAATTTAATTGATTTGGGGTATTATGTTTTGATGTTGGTTTGTTACTTACATGTCAGAAAAAAGTACCAATCCTTTGTTGTAAAAATGTTTATGTTTCATTTTTGAGCAAACTATTCATCCAATTTTGATAAGGTTTTTCTTATAGTGTTCAGAATTGAATGCTGAAGAAGTTGTAATTGGAAACTTTTCCCTAACTTTTACGATTTATGAGATAGGATTTACAACTGTCCTCATTTGAATAATAAGCTCATTTGAAGGTCACTATCAGGTAGCTCACCTATGACTTCCTATCTATTAGCATTAACAGATTTTTGAAAGCTATGATAGTTATCAAGTTATTTGGAAGGGTAAGACTTTTCTTCCACTTTGTATAATCATTTTTATAAAATATATTTTTAAAACAAACTAATCATAAGATCATCATGAAAAACTCATAATAATTTAGATCTCTTATAATAAATACTGATAATAAAAACAGGCATACTGATAATAAATATTTCACAAATAATTCATTAATCATTACTAATAAACAGATATAAGATGAAAAATCCAAGAAAATACTATATATATATCAGGTGTGTGAAAAAGTTCTTGCTGTTTTCCGATTTAAAATTCAATAAGAAAAAAAAAGACTCAATTTAAATTTCTGAAACAAAATATGATTACAAGATTTGGTTCTTTTATAAAATGGCAGAACTTTAGATATGCACATTAAGCATTGTTAGGTTGAACATTTATATGCAGGTTGATATTCAAAAATCCGGCAACCGAAAATCTGGAATCTTCAATATTCCGGCATGAATTTCAGGAGCGTATTTTCAAATTTCCCCGCACTATCATGCCACTGTTTTCTGGAGGTGCTGTTGATGTTTTGATGTACACCATTCTCAGTTGTTCGGTGTTGCTTGCCATGCTAACATGTAGCTCTGCTCATTCCTTCTTTTTTTTTTTAATATTTATTTTTTTCCTTTAAGACTGTAAATGTGGTAATTTTCTATTAAATATATGCAGCATATATAAACCTTCAATTATCTGGCATATTCAAAAATCTGCCACTCCTCAGGTCCCAAGTTGGCAGGATTTTTGAATGGCTACCTGTATTATAAAATGTAATTTTAAAATTAGTATTGACATTTATAAAAAACAATATTACTATGGTATTAAACTATTTGATAAATTTTTCATAGTTAAATTTTTTTTCTGCCAATTTATTGTTATTTTTATATTTACTATCATAGTTAATTTGCAAAAAACTTAAACACTGCAATATGAAAAATTTATAAAATGTGCATATGTTTTACACACAGCACTTCATATCATAATGTTTTTAAAAATTTCTGCAAGATAATCATATTAAGTACAAAAATATATTAAATTAACAGATCAAAAATCTTGATAAAAACATTTTTAGTCAAGATTTTCAGAGATTGTTATGTTTGATAAAGATAACAATAGAGTATGATATTAAGTACAAAAATATATTAAATTAACAGATCAAAAATCTTGACAAAAACATTTTTAGTCAAGATTTTCAGAGATTGTTATGTTTGATAAAGATAACAATAGAGGTATTCCCTAGTTTATGTACATCTGACTTCTATAAATTCAACTTTTCATAAAATTATTTACATATTTTGTTTATTTTTTCAGATATAGAGTATAAACATCTACTACTTTTACGAATTACAAGTGCAAATATGACAGTTTACAACATTTAAAAATACATGTTACTTATTTACATTTTGTATATTGTTTGTTGATTTTAAGTATTATATTGTTCTCGTGTGGAGTTGACCCCTAACATAGGGAATGTTGTGTTTGTGCAATCACTGTAGTTCGCCTAGTGCTGGGAGTTTTTGCTTCCAAATTTTTCTCTGATTATGCAATTCAATTACATAAAAAATTTTAGTCCAAATTATTTGCATAAAATGAACAATATCTAAATTTCTGATCAAATTTGTGCAATATTTCTGTATTATACTTTTAATAAGTGTAAAAATTTATTTATCAATGAAAAACATAAAAAGATTGAAGACTTAAATATTTTAACAATATTTATGCCAGTGCAAAAAACAAACGAGGAAATTTTTATATGTTTATATATACTGTATATATGATAAATATCAAAAAATTTTAGGATATCAAAAAAAAAAAGTTATCAATCCTTTATTCTGAGATTATCTAAAATCATTTGAGATTCCAGAACAAACTGCTACTGTTAAAACTACAGATATATCCAGAAATGTCTATATCTGAAATACAAAATATAATTTATCTGAAAAATTTTCTATATATACTGTATATTATATAGTTTGTGATTAAGTAATGATTTATCTATCTAAAATATGAAAATACAGCCTTCAAAATCAAGAAATTTATAATTTGTCATATATAAAATGTTAAATTTTATTTATTATTATTATTAACAAATAAATAGATAAGCTATTATATAGATCAGGGGCTGTCCAAAAAGTGGCCTCCAAGCCATTTTGTGTGATCTGCAAGGCTTCTACAATTTGTGATATATTTAATAATATTACTTTTTAATGTTTTTTTTTCATTTTTCATTACTTTAAGAAATTAATAAAAAGAATCTTAAAAGTGAATTATATTAACTCAATTAATATTTATTTTGCAAGGCTTCTACGATTTGTGATATATTTAATAATATTACTTTTTAATGTTTTTTTTCATTTTTCATTACTTTTTTAAGAAATTAATAAAAAGAATCTTAAAAGTGAATTATATTAACTCAATTAATATTTATTATATTATACTTTTAATAAGTGTAAAAATTAATTTATCAATGAAAAACATAAAAAGATTGAAGACATAAATATTTTAACAATATTTATGCCAGTGCAAAAAACAAACGAGGAAATTTTTATATGTTGCTTAATATTTTATACAAAAATTAATAATTTTGTTTTATTACTTTTAATTACAGAACCTCTAAGAGTTGCCTAATTCACTATCTTTTCATAATAGATTCACAAATACTAGTAATATTTTTGAATTTATAATGAGATGATAGGTTGTACTTAGAAATTTAATTAACCCTTCCATGTGGACACTTGATATACAGATATTACTATCAAACAATAAAATCAATGATCAGTTCAACTTACTTCCTCCAAAACTTTCCATAAAGTTTCATCGTCGTGTTTATCAAAAGGATCGATATTCTTCCGGAGAAGACCAGAAAATAATAATGGATCCTAAAATAAATTTGATATATGATTACATCATAAATCATATAGTAAAATCAAATTTCAATATTTATAATTAAAAAATCATAAATGAAATGAGCATCCAATACAGTATGTTATATTAAAACTGTAATAATTATCAGACTGTAATAAATACGGAAAAATAAATAATAATTACTTAGTTATCAAATTACATATTTTTAATTATATAAATAATAAGCTGAAATTCGAATTAATAAAGAAATATTTAAAATATAGTTTATAAAATTATAATATTAAAGTTTCAAGATGTTTTTGTAAAAAGAAGAATGCAAATGATTACAATCGATAGTTAGTTATATGATTTTTTATAGTTAGTTCTGATTTAATTTAAGGATATAAATAATTTTTATAAATATTAGAGAAATATAATAATTATCACTGAATTCTTGCATATCAGTAATATTTTTTTATCGTTTTCGTTAAATTTGCTTTCATATCGAGATTGTAATTATACATTAATTACTGAGTTATAAACTATTATTGGTTTATATTATATATATTTTTATTACTTAGTTAAACTCTCCATTAATTTTTTTCAAATATTTATAGAATGCAATTCATAAATGTTACAGAATAAATTATAACTAACGAAACAATAACGAACACAACAATTATTTATTTTTGCCATAACATATTATAGCAATAAATATATTCTCTGTCAATATTCAGATGAACGAAACTTGTTGTTGAATTGAACTGTCTCTATATAGGAAACTGTCCGAAAAGATTCACGTAGAATTTAAAAAGTTTGCTCCGTCGTGTTAATTGTAGGATTTATTCAATAACTTCAATTTAATGAACAAAACAATCTTTGTTTTCTGTAATAGCAAACCGGCATAAGATATTCCATTATAACAAGGTGATCTAACTTTAAAATGTCATAAATCTGTTCTTAGTTTGTCGATAACACTTGTTCTATATAAATTGTGAATGTGACTGAGCTATATCGATTACGACTACATGTTTGTTTAAGTTATTGCGTGAAGTAATCCAAATACAGTTAAACATGTTGTAAACAGATAAGTTTAAAGAAAATAGTTTTCATTTAAAAGTGATTAAATTCCGTTGTTGTATTTTATTACTTACAATAATACTTTTCATGCTCTTTACAATATTATAGATTATTTTCAAAATCAACTGTTTTGATACCTTAGTTGTTAATAATAAATTCAAATTCGTGCCAATAATAATCTAAATAAGATACAGTAATAAATTCCTACTCTACATGCAGATTATGTATATTTAACGGAATTTATAAAAAAATATTGAATACAACACAATAATAAATATATTACCTGCGGTATGACTGACATTTTATAACGAAGATCATGTAGACCAATATCTTTAGTTACTATTCCGTCAATAGAAATAGTACCTGTTGTTTCAATCATCCTAAACAATGCAGCAACTATAGAACTCTTTCCTGCTCCTGTTCGTCCAACAATTCCAATCTACAGTTAAAGAATATAAAATTATTCACAGAACCATACCATAATAAAAAGTATTAACTATAACAAAAATTTATTTGATATTTAGTTATATTATATCCATTTAATTAAACCTACCTTTTCTCCAGGTTTGATATGAAAATTTAAGTTTTTTAAAACATATTGTGTATCTCCTTCGTATTGAAGTGAAACATTATGAAACTCGATATTTCCTTTTGGATTTCGAGAATTAGATGGTAATCTCGATAACTCTAAAAGAACTATTTTTGAGTGAATATCAAAAAATTCTTGATTATTCATAATAAATTGTATTATTTTATTAGATTATCAAAGAGTAAACGGAGCAATGTTTAACTCCATAAAAAGAAAAGGAACGATGACTTCATGGTTTCTATCTGACTGTCTGGATTCAATTCCTCGAACTTACATCTCCACTATTCTTCAAACAGGATTCAGATTTGTTCGTAAAAATTATCTTTTACCTGACAGGAGACCCAGCAACGGGTATGGATCATTTTTGGGTGCAAATTTAGTCTCATTGGTTGGAAAGCAGTGTATAAAAACAATAAAATCTTCCCGATTCCTCCAGATTAGAATATTAAATTAAAATTTTTATAAACAATCTTTACTTTGGGAAAAGAATAATGCTGTATCTGAAAATTATATTCAAATCGTAATAGTGATTGGTCATCTCCCCGCCTATTAGTTTTTTCTCGGGAATTTTGAACAACTCTTTTTTTAAAATTGCAGGTATTCTATTCAATTAATTAATCACAAAATAATTTCGAGCATGACGATTATTATTCCAGTCCTGGAACAGGATATTAAATTAAAATTTTTATAAACAATCTCTACTTTGGGAAAAGAATAATGCTGTATCTGAAAAATATATTCAAATCGTAATAGTGATTGGTCATCTCCCCGCCTATTAGTTTTTTCTCGGGAATTTTGAACAACTCTTTTTTTAAAATTGCAGGCATTCTATTCAATTAATTAATCACAAAATAATTTCGAGCATGACGATTATTATTCCAGTCCTGGAACAGAATCAATATTTGAATAAAAAATTAACTGTATATCGATTAGTCCATCGTAATTATTATTAAAATCATTTAACTATACTATAAGAAGAGGACTAAGGTTACTTGAAAATATCGATATTAAATTAACGATGTTTTGTATACATGCTCCTTATTTTATAAAAGTATTCATTCCATTATATTAAAAATAAATAATTTATTTTCCGATATATTAAAATATTACCATTAGAATGATTTTTGAGAATCTGCTGATAAATAATAACCAATCAGGAATATCAAATAGACTTTTCTCTATTTGACTTTCCTGATTGGATATTATTGGATTAAGTAAAATAAAATATTATGATATTAGAACAATTATCGCAATTTTCGGACAATTACTTGGCATATGTTATAAAGAAATATTGACAATCAAAGAATTCTCATCTAAATTGAAAAAATATGGTAATTTCTTAATAATATGTTTAAGTTTACAAATATTTAATTGTGAAAATATTTTTTATGCTGGAGAACGACATCTATATATCTGGAATATGTTATAACTTACCTGACCTTCTGTATGCACCATATGATAGTCTACAAAAACAAAAATTATCATGAATGTTAAAGAGTAATACAGGATTAGACCAACTTCTCCTCCTTTAATTGCTGAAATTTAAATGTAGAAATTAATTATTAAATTTAACTTATATTAAACTTAAATCTATAAATTAAACTTTCATTATAAATACTTACACGAAGACATGGCGAAAATAGTTACAATAGTTATAACAGCATTTAGATTATAAAGAAAGGTTACCAATCAAAGAAGTCCCATCTAAATTGCAAAACTATACAATTTTTAATAATATATTTAATTTACAATATTTAGTATAATTGTTATATTAATTTTTATGCTGGAGAACGACATATATATATTTCAAATATGTTATTACTTACCTGACCTTCTGTATGTATCAAATGGTAGTTTACAAAAACAAAAATTATCATCAAAGTTAAAGAGTAATACAGGATTAAACCAACTTCTCCGCCTTTAATTGCTGAAATTTAAATGGAGATATTAATTATGAAGTTACAAGTTAAATTATAATTATAAATACTTACACGAAGACATGGCGAAAATGGTTACAATAGTTATAACAGCATTTAGAAAACACGAAATGTATATTTTCATTTGTCTCCAAATTAGCAAACACGTAAAAATAAATCTGCAGGAAGTTTGCTTATTTTGATATTTATCAAATGCATTTTCCAAATTCTGTTCAGCTTTGAAAGCCCTTATCGTTGAAATTCCATACAGGGATGTAGAAAGGTGACTGAAAATTAAACTGCTGGCTAAAAATTAATATTAATAGAAAATTTTTCAATAAACAGAAACTAAAATATTTAATTATATTAAATTGATAGAAAACTGGATTACATATGATGAACGTATTTTAACTGTATTATATATTTCATATTTATACATAAAATATATCTTTAAATTTATGTTTACGCATTAAATTATTAATAAAAAAATAAATGTTTAAGAAGAGGAGAAAAAGTATTTTCACCTCTTCACCAGTGAGTTTCACTTCTGATAATAATTCAGAAGTGCTTTCTTTCTTTTTAGAAAATTGTAAAAAATACAAAGTTCTTAAGTATTGCATATACGAAAAGAATATTTAATAATTAACAGCTGATTTTCAAAATAATAGTAGTTTAGATAATTTATCATTCCTCAATCTGCCAGATGTAATAACAAATCTCATAGAAAGATTACTGGTGCTGCCGGATGATTTTCTTGTCAGGAAGAGGATGAGAAAGTTCTTTCGACGGTTTCAGAATTGCATCGACGCGGGATATCGGTGAGAGAAAAATCTCCAGTTTCAGAGGGAAAACACCGTATATAAATGCTGCTTTGTAACAAAGGTTCTGCGAGAGAATTTTCACTAGTAACTTTAAATCTTTCCCTGTAAGTTATTTGTGAATATGTTTCAGTGTCTTACAGATATTGGAAGAGGACAACGGTTGCTCTGTGAAACCACGGACGATTCAATGAATGATCTTTCTAGAAGCTGTATTTCATTAGTGAGCAGAATAATGAATCGAACGAAACGCTGTGCTAATCAGTGAAGATTGCTGTTTGTTGCTTTTCCGACTTCCTCTAAGCTTTTTCGAGATAGTTAATGTCTTTTCCAGCTTGAAGAAGTGCCAGGCCATGAAAATCACAAACAGTATTGTATAGCTCTTGTATCTCTACGAATGCTACCTATGGCACGGTTATTACACAGAGCAATGGTAAAAGGCTCTGATTTTATTTACAAACTAGAAGATAAGGAATCTTCCATGATCGTACCGATCCATTAGCCATCTTGTGGTAATGGCAGAAGTATTTGATTCAATGGAAACGGTGAGACTTGAATTTATTCACTACAATCCTTCTTCTGTCACACTCCATTGGGAACCTGACCGTACAGATGTTCTCGGAAATTATCATGTCGATTTTCTGGTCAAATCATTGTCCCAGGTAAAGTTATGACGTTACCCGTACTCATCATCAATATCAAAGATATTCAAACTGTAGTTATATATGAAGTGCTGTTAGGACAGATTGCCCGCCTGCACCCAAGGTAAGATTACCTAACATACTACGTATGGCAAATAGGACCCGATCAGTATAGATTACTTTTTTAAAAATTACACTAATCGTCGCATGATTCATATATTTAATAATTTTAAAGTTAAAACCGTCCTAATTAGAAACTTAACTCCATTAACTTAGGTATTACAATAATCCTACCTTTCTTTTCTATACATTTTACATTATTGGAAAGGGAAATGACTGTGCCACTTTGGCCTTCACTGTGCTGTGCGAAATACTGCATAATCTAATAACATGTATAGGCTCCTGAAACTAAAGCGATTCATGAATAAAATAGAGCAGCTATTGTCTTATCTAAGCCGCAGTTGTCTAAGGTGATCTAGGTTAGATTAATATAGTTAAGCTGCCATTTCGCAAAATGGATATAATTTATTTGGCTTTTGGAACCCACCATATGCTGACCAACACTCATGATGAGTCAATAGGATGGTAGAATTAAGAGATTAAGGAATTCGGCCCGGATGATGAAAAGTTACATGTGTCGGATTTGGATTTAAATACAGTATGGTAAGATACAGCTCTACCACGCGAAATGCACATTCAGCCGACCTAAGGTGTGCGAGGTACTTTCTTGGGAAAAGGGAATTTCGATTCAAAGTTCCTCCCAGACTCTGTCCATGAAGGCACAGATGACTAGAGTCTATTCCCAGGGAGAGCCTTGGAAATAGACTCTAGTCACTTGTTCCTTCAAAGACTAGACGTACAGCCTCTACTCATCTGTGATGCTTGAAGTCAAAACATGGAAAACAATATGTGGGTACTTGTATCGTTCAAACAACAAAAATCGCTGGATAAGTGGGGTACTTGTATCTTTCGTGGAAAACTGGGTTATAGTAAACTCTTATCGCCATTGATGTTCATTTTAATGACGTCATAGGTAGTAAAAAGGATTAAAATTTCGCTTAACCACTTAATGCCTGAATTTTGATATTATGGTTAAAAAAATTGAAAAAGGTCTTTTTTTACTCTTATTTTGTGTAGAAATCATATTAGATAATTGTTGTTTGATTATGTGGAATATTTTTTATTTTGTGGGTTTGTATCAAATAAGTAACATTAGGCAATACAAAAAAAAAAGTCAGCACTTTCTGATAATTTACAAAATAAATTATAGAGGGCACTATTATTCAGGTATTTCATTTGTTTGGTATGTATTACATATGACACAATAGTCAATTGGTAGAAAAAATAAATATATTAATAATTAGGGGTTAAAGAGTTTGTATCGTATATGATACTGTAGACGTTAAGTGGTTAAATGGATTTTTATCCATAACTCTTGTGGCGTCATGTGATATCCAAGAAATAATGAATGACTGACGGTGAAGAGAGAAAGATATCTTGACTCCTCTGATATCTTTCTCCCTACCCATTCTATTCATTCATTATTATAGAAAACCTGGGATGGGCTCTAAATAGTTTCAAATAAAGAATCTTAAAGATAGATTCATTATTTTTGTCAGTTTGATATTAAAAATATTTAATTCAGTACTTACCCTTTCCATCCAAACGTTGAATATCGCTTCCAAATCCAACAAACAAATATGAAAGTGTACCAACGGTTATGAGTAAAATAAAGGAGGGAATGCATAAATATGGTTGAACTATGATTTGTAGGACAATCATTCCTAAAATATTCATGCATGACTGAAATATAAAAACGAAGTCGGATTAAACAAAATAAAATATTACGGTTTTAAATTTTATAGTATGAAACTGACGTAATTTTCCGAAACACGTGCTAAAATTTACCTTAATTATTATTTTAATTACAAGCAATAAGAAATTAATCGCTTTAATTTCGAAATTTTTACCTTTACTGGAATGAATAAAGATACCACATTAATATAACTATATATTACTGAAAATAATATCAGTGATGTGTCTATTACCTTCACATTAAATTTCATAGGACCAGAGTGTCCTGAAATCATTGCAATGCAATCAGTTAACATTATAACTGATCAATGCTCACTAAAGGATAGCTTTACCACACTGGAGGATCCGGGTTCAAATCCGGGTCCCACAACTCCAGTTTTTAGGAGGAGTACTGGCCCGCCCTGTTGAACCGGGTTCAAATCCAGGTCCCACAACTCCGGTTTTTAGGAGGAGTTCTGGCCCGCCCTGTTGAACCGCAGCTTAATCATACTGATCAGTGCAATTTACAAACGTAAGTTTACCCACGCAATGATCTGATATAGCGGAAGGGTCGATTTGAATTTTCGGAATTTTTTAACAAATGAAAATAATAGCTTACATAATAAACAATATGATATTTTTCATTTTGTCAGGTCTCGGATTTTTTATATAAAACTATTAGTATTTATTCAATTTTGGCCTATTTAATTTTTACAGCAAAAAGATTTTCAATTTCAAATGTAAATCAAATAATATCTTTTTCCTTGAGATAGCAGCTTAACCGTACTGATCAGTGCAATTTACAGACGAAAGTTTACCCACGCAATGATCTGATATAGCGGAAGCGTCCATTTGAATTTTCGGAATTTTTAAACAACTGAAAATAATAGCGTACATAATATAAATGATGATATTTTTCATTTTGACAAGTCTCGGATTTTTTATATAAAACTATTAGTATTTATTCAATTTTGGCCTATTTAATTTTTACAGCAAAAAGATTTTCAATTTCAAATGTAAATCAAATAATATCTTTTTCCTTGAGATAACTTCCTAAGTTAAAGAAACAGGCTCGATACAGAAAATAATTTTCCTTTGTTAGGAACGTAATTGAGATAATGAACAAGAACATTTTGAAGGCAAAATGCTATGGGATTGGAAATTGATTTCGTTGGAAACATTATGAATATTTCATGAAAATCTCCTATTGTTCAGATATTGGTGTTTGTTATAAGTAGACTATCATTTTCATGCAGATAACAAAAATCTTAAATATTACTTTATCATTTCTTGAGATAACTTCCCAAGTTAAAGCAATAGGCTCGATACAAAAAATCATTTTCCTTTGGTAGGAACGTAATTAAGATGATGAACAAGAACATTTTGTAGGCAGAATGCTGTGGGATTGGAAATTGATTTGGTTGGAAAACATTATAAAATATTTCATGAAAATCTCCTATTGTTCAGATATTGGTGTTTCTTATAAGTAGACTATCTTGCACGCTAAAATTTATATTTCTTTCCTTGCAGTATATTTCTTTCCTTTAAATACTTAACACAGGTTATTTGATTAGCAATTTACTGATTTTAATTTTAAGGAAAACTACTGAGCAGATTTTCGAGAGACATGGCCATCGTCGATCAACAATTGCCGATTTCGACATTATTTGTGATAAGTGTAAGATTCAATTTATATTTATTATCTATGAAATGCAATTTAGTTGACATATAATTTTATAAATAAAATTTTACCTATAATTATTGAAATTTATTAGAATGAGTATATAATATAATAAATAATCTATGCAGTATTTCATTTTTATTTGCACGCTAAAATTTGCCAATAAAAATAAAATACTGCATAGATTATTTATTATATTATATACTCATTCTAATATATTTCAATAATTATAGGTAAAATTTTATTTATAAAATTATATGTCAACTAAATTGCATTTCATAGATAATAAATATAAATTGAATCTTACACTTATCACAAATAATGTCGAAATCGGCAATTGTTGATCGACGATGGCCATGTCTCTCGAAAATCTGCTCAATAGTTTTCCTTAAAAATTAAAAACAGTAAATTGCTAATCAAATAACTAGAATTTTTAAAATTAAATTATATTAAAGTTAAAAAAACAAAAACAGCAATTTTTGAAAAATAATAAAATTAATAAGATTAAAGGAAGAGTTACAAGTCAGAGTTGACTGACCCAAAGGGAAAAAATACAGATTTTGAAAAAAAAATTTATATTCATATTTACTTTCTAAAAAGTATTAGAAAATAAACTGCAATTTTTGAAAGATAATAAAATTAGTAAGATTAAAGGAAGAGTTACAAGTCAGAGTTGATTGACCCAAAGGGAAAAAATACAGATTTTGAAAAAAAAATTTGTATTCATATTTACTTTCTAAAAAGTATTAGAAAATAAACTAACCCAATTAAACAAATATAAATTTAAAAATAGTTTGGATTATAGTATTGAATGAGAGGCATAATAAACTATACAGCATAATATTTTATAAATTATTCACTTCTGACTTGTAAATGTTTAAAGCAATAGTTTTCACCATAAACGAAAAATTAAAGCATTAGATAAACAAGAAAAAGAAGTATATAGAATTGTGTAAATTTTTTAAAAATTTAGGTATTCATATAGCAATTATATATTTTAATTTAATCACAACATTTCCTTGAATTTTTGGAATTATTCTAAACAACTACATCAAATATTTACATTAATGAACATTTAAAATTATTTTTATAATTCAGATCTTTAGTTTTGTTTAATTTTCTTATTATAAAAACAGCAAAACATTGAATTTTATTAATGATATCAAAGTTCCTGAAGTTCAATTTTCTTTTAAATCGAAAAATTAAAGCATTAGATAAACAAGAAAAAGAAGTATATAGAATTGTGTAAATTTTTTAAAAATTTAGGTATTCATATAGCAATTATATATTTTAATTTAATCACAACATTTCCTTGAATTTTTGGAATTATTCTAAACAACTACATCAAATATTTACATTAATGAACATTTAAAATTATTTTTATAATTCAGATCTTTAGTTTTGTTTAATTTTCTTATTATAATTTTATTATAAAAACCACAAAACATTGAATTTTATTAATGATATCAAAGTTCCTGAAGTTCAATTTTTTTTAAATCCAAAAACCAATAATTACTTTACTAAATATCAATATTATTCATAGTAAGGAAACTAGTAGAAGTAGATTTTTAATATTCATTTTTTATTTATGAAACTTTACTTACCTACAGGATTCATGTCGAAAAAGGATATTGGTAGGCTTATTATAAAATCCACAAAACATTGAATTTTATTAATGATATCAAAGTTCCTGATGTTCAATTTTCTTTTAAATCCAAAACGCAATAATTACTTTACTAAATATCAATATTATTCATAGTAAGGTATCTAGTAGAAGTAGATTTTTAATATTCATTCTTTATTTATGAAACTTTACTTACCTACAGGATTCATGTCAAAAAAGGATATTGGTAGGCGTATAACACGATTTAATAAACGTTCATGAAGATTGAATGAACATAAACAAGAAAAAGGAGTTTATAGAATTGTGTAAATTTTATAAAAATTTAGGTATTCATATAGCAATTATATATTTTAATTTTATCACATCTCCTTGAATTATTTTAAACAACTACATCAAATATTTACATTAATGAACATTCAAAATTAATTTTATAATGCAGATCTTTAGTTTTGTTTTAATTTTCTTATTATATTCAGAACATTTCCTTGAATTTTTGGAATTATTCTAAACAACTACATCAAATATTTATATTAATGAACATTCAAAATTAATTTTATAATGCAAATCTTTAGTTTTGTTTTAATTTTCTTATTACAAAAACCACAAAAAATTGAATTTTATTAATGATATCAAAGTTCCTGAAGTTCAATTTTCTTTTAAATCCAAAAGGCAATAATTACTTTACTAAATATCAATATTATTCATAGTAAGAAATCTAGTAGAAGTAGATTTTTAATATTCATTTTTTTATTTATGAAACTTTACTTACCTACAGGATTCATGTCGAAAAAGGATATTGGTAGGCGTATAACACGATTTAATAAACGTTCATGAAGATTGAATGAACATCTCGAGCATATTATAAAATAAGAAACTGTCGTAATCAAAGATAATACGATTAATCCAAATATCAGTCCACAATAAACATACAAATTCAGTTCGTTATTGGTATATGAATGTACTTCATTTTCTAAGCAATGATTCAGAGTGATATTTTTATTATTTTTCATTGTGCAATTATCAAACGCATTCTTCTTTACAAAGTAATTAACATTTTGATTTGTCCTGGAAAACAGAAAAATTATAATAATATATTCAATATCAAAAAGAAAAAATTATCAGAGTTAAAATGTAAGGAATAAATAAGAAAATAGGATTATTATATTTAAATTAGGGCTTCTTGTAATTTTGATACAAAAAATATTTTCATGATTTAATTATAAAAACTAATAGAATAATTTGTACTAATTATTGAAATTCATGGAAGCATTAAAATGACATCGCACAAAGCATGAAGAAATATCAGT
>AYEL01081121.1:0-23243 GCA_000484575.1 Olivierus martensii
ACTGATATTTCTTCATGCTTTGTGCGATGTCATTTTAATGCTTCCATGAATTTCAATAATTAGTACAAATTATTCTATTAGTTTTTATAATTAAATCATGAAAATATTTTTTGTATCAAAATTACAAGAAGCCCTAATTTAAATATAATAATCCTATTTTCTTATTTATTCCTTACATTTTAACTCTGATAATTTTTTCTTTTTGATATTGAATATATTATTATAATTTTTCTGTTTTCCAGGACAAATCAAAATGTTAATTACTTTGTAAAGAAGAATGCGTTTGATAATTGCACAATGAAAAATAATAAAAATATCACTCTGAATCATTGCTTAGAAAATGAAGTACATTCATATACCAATAACGAACTGAATTTGTATGTTTATTGTGGACTGATATTTGGATTAATCGTATTATCTTTGATTACGACAGTTTCTTATTTTATAATATGCTCGAGATGTTCATTCAATCTTCATGAACGTTTATTAAATCGTGTTATACGCCTACCAATATCCTTTTTCGACATGAATCCTGTAGGTAAGTAAAGTTTCATAAATAAAAAATGAATATTAAAAATCAACTTCTACTAGATTCCTTACTATGAATAATATTGATATTTAGTAAAGTAATTATTGGGTTTTGGATTTAAAAAAAAAATTGAACTTCAGGAACTTTGATATCATTAATAAAATTCAATGTTTTGCTGTTTTTATAATAAGAAAATTAAACAAAACTAAAGATCTGCATTATAAAATTAATTTTGAATGTTTATTAATATAAATATTTGATGTAGTTGTTTAGAATAATTCTAAAAATTCAAGGAAATGTTGTGATAAAATTAAAATATATAAGTGCTATATGAATACCTAAAGTTTTATATAATTTACACAATTCTATATACTTCTTTTTCTTGTTTATCTAATGCTTTAATTTTTTGTTTATGGTGAAAACTATTGCTTTAAACATTTACAAGTCAGAAGTGAATAATTTATAAAATATTATGCTGTATAGTTTATTATGCCTCTCATTCAACACTATAATCCAAAATATCTTTAAATTTATATTTGTTTAATTGGGATAGTTTTTTTTTCTAATACTTTTTAGAAAGTAAATATGAATATAAATTTTTTTTTCAAAATCTGTATTTTTTCCCTTTGGGTCAGTCAACTCTGACTTGTAACTCTTCTTTTAATCTTATTAATTTTATTATTTTTCAAAAATTGCTGTTTTTGTTTTTTTAACTTTAATATAATTTAATTTTAAAAATTCTAGCTATTTTATTAGCAATTTACTGTTTTTAATTTTTAAGGAAAACTATTGAGCAGATTTTCGAGAGACCTCAAAATAAGAACCAATTACCATATTTTATATAGAGTTAATACTTCGAATAGTGCGAATTCGATTAGTGCGAGAAATTGTGGAACCAATTCGTACTAATCGAGGCCTACCTGGCAAGAATCAACGTTAATGATGATGAGTTCGAGAGTCTCATATATTTAACTATACATTGAATGGTTAAATTTTTCAGAATTAATTTAGAAGTCAAAATAAATATTTTAAAATTCATTATGTTTTTTATTCTCATTCTAGCAATGTAAAAAATTTTTTGAATTTTATTTCTTTCACACCTTTTCATTCATTATATGAGATTTGAGAAAACATGTTTTTTTGTATGCAGTCTTAGCCATCCAATGAAATATTTGTTATTTTTTGACGAGCATTATGAATAAAATAAGCTATGAATGAAGAAAATCGGATTATATTTTAAAAATTATTGATAAAAAATGAAATGTTATGCAGATTTTCATTAATTAAGTTACATTGTATAATTAGTTGAAAAGTAACATAAATTTATTAAAATATTGTCATTTTTTTAATAAAATATATTTACTGATATGTTTTCCCTTCATTTCAATAATTTTTATTTTAATTTTTTTTACAAATTTTCTAATTTATAACTAAAAGCACAATATGTATGAAAATTATCCACTCTTGTACATAAACAGCTATAACATTTTCTACTTTACTTTAATTGACCTGCAGATGCTTTAGTGACATAATACACCCAATATCATATGCAGTGCAATAAAGTAGGCTTGGCTGCAATTTTCCTCAAAACAACTGGCCACCATAAAACAATAAAAGTGCCTTTTATAGCCTGAGGTTGTGTACATTAGAATTTTCTCATATTTTATTTAATTATTGGTAAAAAAAAAGCAATAAATGAATAAATAAGCAACAATATTGTTTATTTTAACAGAATTAACCAATATTTTTGTATTATTGGCAACTTTTTTCAATTTTATGAATTTTAGAGCACATCATACTAAAATTTTGTATTTTACTTAAAATTTCAAAAATAAATTTATCTCATTCCAAAACCAAGATAAGATTACTAAAATATAATAGAATAAAAAGCAGAATTGGTAAGATTCTATGAAAAATAATTTAAATTCTACTAATACAATCCATTCAAATTTTCTCTCTTTAAAATGTAATTTAAAAACAAATTTCAGCAATAAAAAAATTTAGGACCCATCAATGGCAAAACAACTGGCCACCGTAAAAAATAAAAGTGCCACCCCTTTTTATAGCCTGAGGTTGTTTACATTAGAATTTTCTCATATTTTATTTAATTATTGGTAAAAAAAAAGCAATAAATGAATAAATAAGCAACAATATTGTTTATTTTAACAGAATTAACCAATATTTTTGTATTATTGGCAACTTTTTTCAATTTTATGAATTTTAGAGCACATCATACTAAAATTTTGTATTTTACTTAAAATTTCAAAAATAAATTTATCTCATTCCAAAACCAAGATAAGATTACTAAAATATAATAGAATAAAAAGCAGAATTGGTAAGATTCTATGAAAAATAATTTAAATTCTACTAATACAATCCATTCAAATTTTCTGTCTTTAAAATGTAATTTAAAAACAAATTTCAGCAATAAAAAAATTTAGGACCCATCAATGGAAGCATATGTTTTCATACAATAAAAACAAAAAATTTGCTCCACAATAGTTGCACTGAGTAAATCAGGACTAAGTTTTTTTAATTGTTTTTCATCATTTTTTATTTCACTTCCATGGTGTGTAAACATGTCAATGGACCTCAATTGGTTAATATAATAATTATGTAATAATTTATGTAGGTAAATTTGACTTACGTAATATTTCTACAAGTGTAAGTCATATTTAAGCCAGAATTCCTATATAATAATTATTTTTTTATTTTTAAATAATAGTTGAATGTATTCTAATTAATTTGATATGATCTTCAACTTTGGAAATAAAATTTATGTCTGTCTGTTTAAAATGGCAAATGTTTGATCTTAATTACATCATTTGAAAGTTTTATTCTTCAATAGAGGAATGTGAAAGAGAAGAAAAACTTTTTTACTTTTTTATTCATAACTTTGTTTTGGGTATATTTTAAGGAACAGTTGTTTTCTAGTGGGTTGTAGTGGATTAGATTACAAATTTTGTAAAAGAGCAGAAGATACACAAATTTTAAATGCTCAAGAAAATTCAGATAGTGAAGTTGATACTTTTAAAGAAAAAAATGTTCTCATTTTAACAAAACAGTGGTAAGGAAAATATAATTATTAAATTTAAGAAAGTTCAGATAGTGAAGTTGATACTGTTAAAGAAAAAAATGTTCTCATTTTAACAAAACAGTGGTAAGGAAAATATAATTATTAAATGAATATTATATAAACTATATACTTTTTCTTTCCTTTTGTTTTACGTATATTGTTTTTTGGAGGTCTTATGTATATATTTGTTCTTTCATTATGTTTTATGTAAACCAGAAAATATCTGTACATGTACTTGTAATATATATTGGTATATGCTTAAATTTGACTTATGAATAATTTGAATTACATTAATAATTTCAAAATGAATTATTTAGATAAAGTATTGTTGTATAAATAATTATATAAAACACTGTTTAGTTAAATCTTTAAAGAATTATTTCATTTCAATAAATAAAAATATACATGTTTTAATAAATATAAACTGATAAGTTTTTAATTGCTTAAAAATTTTCGTGTTTAATTTTTATTTATTCTCACTGGTTAAAATTAATTTATTTAAATCAGTGATTTTCTACAAATGTTCCATTGCACACTCATATTCCACAAAAATTTGGTCTTAGTGCATACAATTTTTGCTTTAAGTGTTCCATTTTTTATAATCAGAAGTGGGCCATGACTGAAAAATTGAGAACCACTGATTTAAACTATTTTTTAATAATTATTTTTATGTTTTAAAAACAAATTATAATTTATATTAAAACATTTTTTTTGAAAAATTGAGAAACACTGATTTAAACTATTTTTTTTAATAATTATTTTTATGTTTTAAAAACAAATTATAATTTATATTAAAAACATTTTTACAAAAAATAAGTTTTTATAATTATTTATTAAAAATATTTCTTCAACAGAAACATAAGGATATTTATGAGAGCTATCTACCAGGAATATCTCTGAATAAACTGTCAGTTTCTCCAGAACTATTAGATGACAATACAAATTTTGGACCACCAGAAATGAAAATCTCTAATAATGAATTTTCAAGCAATGTAAATGAGGTTTGTGGATTATTGATTTTAATCTTCTAAATAAATTTTTAAAAAAATACAAATAAAACCTACAAAAATTTATTATTTAGGAAAAGAAATTTATAAATCTCCTCAAGAATCAATAGTTTTAAAGATTATTATTTTAATTTAAAAAAGAACTATGTAAAACTGTATCTATATTCATATAAAATTAACTGCAATGAAATTTAGTAAATGTTGAAGAAATGAAAGAAAATGAAAAACTTATTTCTTAAGTTTTCAATTTTCATGAATATTGGCATTAAGTTATTCATGCAACTATTAAAAACTATTTTATGAAAACAATTGTTGTTTTTGAATGTGCTTAAATTTAATAATGTAGTCTTTTTTAAATATGAATTTCATTTTTGCAATATTTATCATAATTAGATACAATTCTCATATTGAACATGAGATATTTATTGAATTTTAAAATTATACACGCAACATATATATGGTTTGTAATCAAACCATAGAAAAATTATTATTGTTGTAGATTATGCCAATTTCCTGTTCCTTGGTTGTGTTAATTTAAATAAAAATGGTTGTTCACAAAGATTCTAATTACAACATATATATGGTTTGTAATCAAACCATAGAGAAATTATTATTGTTGTAGATTATGCCAGTTTCCTGTTCCTTGGTTGTGTTAATTTAAATAAAAATGGTTGTTCACAAAGATTCTAATGTGGCAAAAACAGATGAAACTATTTATAAACCTGTTGGCTAAACAGATCATAAAAAAAGTAATAAAATATGACTCTGAGTGGCTGTGTACTAAATTTCCACCTGAGAAATCATATTCTATTCTGGATTCAATTTTTCTGAAGGGAAAAGCAAACTAAAATTGTTGAAACTCATTCTTCAATCTTTCAAGGAATCTTATAAGAGGAGCTGGTGAGCCTATGATATGTTCATAAATGGCCATTGCTATAATAGTTCTAAGATTTGGTGACATGATGGAATTGAAGAATTGAATTAATCGACTATTTCAAAAATATATTGTACAAGTTTTTGCCACATTATTCAATATTCACTTTGCGATAACAGTTTGAATGTTGAATAATGTGACAAAAATTTCTATAATAGACTAGCATATTGCTTATCTGTTGATAAATGTTGTTATAATGATTATATTGAATGTTTAATTTTTGATTTAGAGTGAAATGTATTTGATTACTTCAATTAAATAAGTATAGTAATAAATAATAGGTAATAATAGTGTAATAATTGCTCAGGTTACTTGCTTGCCAAAATAAATAAAATTATTTTTTCCTCTAAATTTAGTTTTTTGGAAATTTATAAACTGGCTGAAAATATTTTTTTCAATTCATATTATCACATTTTTCTATATTTTATGATTTGTTGGTTTGTTAATTAATTCAATTATACTATTGAATCTTAAATAGGATATTACAGTTGCAGCCATTTCTGAACCTACTTGCACTTATAGCATATCTTATGGAATCTGCTGAAAGATTGAAGGATGGGTTTCAACAAGATGAACCCAAATCCATACTGAAAAAACTGGAATCTAGATAGAATCTGGTTTCTGAGATGATGTTTAGCATACACTCATCCAGTCAACTTATATTTTATTGCAATTTTTCTCACAATCTTTTCAGTGAACAAACTTATAAACAATTTTGTTTGGAAAGGTCACATCAGAGAGCTTCCTAGATAATCATTTTTATTTAAATTAATAAATTTAAAAAGCAGAAAATTGTATAATTTAAATTCTATTAATATTCCAATGATACACAATCAAAATAGGTACTTGATATAGTCAATATATGGATATTTAAAAACATTCAAGAAGTTTCTTAAAGAAACTGATTTTGATTTTTAGATAAAGCTGTGATCTCTCTTAATTATAAAAGAATTTTCTTGAAATTTTCAAAGTTTTATTATTGTTCATCATCATCATCCTCATCAGCTTTTGTATTTTCATTCATTGCTATATATATATATATACAGGGTGTTTCCACTCGTATCACCCTTTTTTTCTTGGAAATGTGATGAGATAGGAAGTAGGAAAAAAATTTGTATTCCAAAGTATATCTGAAGAATCGGATGGGCATGATAAAAATTTTATGGGCCCATTGGAAGTAGGGGCACAAGGGGTTGACTTTGAAATTGTAAAGGATTTGAGAGGGAGAGAATTGTTTCTGAGGCCGATGACTTACCTGCTTGTACTGAAATGGAGGCCACCATGTTTGTAGCCCGGACTGAATGGAACTGTTTTTTTATTGGTAGAAATAATTTATTTTGTAATGGAATTGTCTTTAATAATTTTGTATTACTTTATGTTTATAATGTAATTCTTTTCATTCAAATAATACTTTGTTTGTTAATTAAGTTTGATAAAGTGATATGTAAATTCCGACCCTATAAGTATGGTGGTGTTGTTGGAGAAGAAGACTGTTCGACTGGCCTTCGACGTACTGTGGTACTTATTTTATGGTGTTTCTGTGGACTGTCATTTTATGTGGTGCTGTACTGTTTCATCTTTGTCCGTGGAGAACTGTAAGCAACTACTATTTATTATTGATTCCCATTTGAAGTGGATAAGCAAGTACCGCTTAAGTGGTCGATTTAGTAATAGAGTTATTTATTGTCAGAAGCTAAGACATTATTATTTAACAGGTTATAGTTTATTTTATAGTTCAATAAAAGAAGTGGTATTTAATGGAGTTCCGTATAGTTCCTTCCGTACAAGGGTTTACAATAGACGTAATCTTGACTGGGCATTTGACAGTAAATATTCAAGCGTCGACTAGCGCAGGGGTTGGGGTCCTGAACCCTACAAAATCTCCAATGGAAACATATGTCGATTTTGGCATAATTGGATAGAACTGTAAAAACAAACAAAAACCCTACAAAATCTCCAATGGAAACATATGTTGATTTTGGCATAATTGGATAGAACTGTAAAAACAAACAATTTTTGCATTGAAAGTTTTTTAATATCACCTATGGATTGTAAGATATCACAAAAAAAAGATGCTGCCACATGTATTGACGATTAGGCTATTCAAGCAATAAGAAGAAAAAGAGGGCATCTGTGTACATCCATGGCATCATAAAGGGCTGAAACAAGTTGAGAAACTCTTGAGTATGGCTCCATGCTGAACTTGATGGGGAAAGACTTGTTACACCTGTGGTTCAAGTACTATCACCAAATACCCAAATTGTCCTTAAATCTGCATAATACTGCACTTTGCTGCTTCAATAATGTTCCACAATTTACACAAATGCTCTGTTGAATTCTTCTTCTTCTAATTGAATAGCCCAATTGGCAATACATGTGGCAGCATTTTTTTTTTTTTTTTTTTTTTTTTTTTTTTTTTTTTTTTTTTTTTTTTTTTTTTTTTTTTTTGTGATATCTTACAATCCATAGGTGATGTTAAAAAACTTTCAAAACAAAAGTTGTTTGTTTTTTACAGTTCTATCCAATTATGCCAAAATTGGCATATGTTTCCATTGGAGATTTCAAAGTTGACCTCTTGTGTCCCTACTTGATGGGCCCACAACATTTTTTTCATGCTCCTTTGATTCTTAGGATATACTTGAAAAATTGTGAAAATTTCAAAAAATTTTGATGAAAATTAACAAGATTTCATAATTTTAATTTTTTGCATATTAGGCTTATTATGTAAACATTGGTGGATTTCAGTGGGTTAAATCATTTCTTAAAATTCTTATTTCTTTTATTTATGTAAATGAAGTTCTTTTATAAAGTAATAGACTATTTAATTGATGCCTTTGTATGCATCTAGAAAAAAATATTGGCCATCATAAGAGAAATATAGATGTGAATTATAATTACCCAGTTGAAATGTTAATTTGTGTTTTTAATTAAATTTCTTTGTTTGATTAATCTGATTTTCCTTTATTTTTTTTTAATTTTGAATATTTTATTAATTTTAGGATGAAAATAAATGTTGTTGGATAGATAATATTCCTGTAGATTGGAGTTTAAAAACAAAAGTACGTTTTATGTCAATTAAACCATTCCCTTGGCGAGGTAATCATCTCAAAACTGCTGAAGAAGCTAGTGGCACTACAAGTTTTGCTCGTTGTTTGCAACTTGAAGAAAATAAAGGAAAGGTAAGAATATTTAAAGAAAACAATCTACAAAAATCAAACACCATAAAGCACTATCTGCAGTATAGAATTCAACTTATACTTTTATTAACTTAAATACAAACGTTTTCGGTGCAAAGCACCCTCCTCAGGTATATATTACATACTTCAATCGAATCAAGAGAAGATTATACTGCAGATAGTGCTTTATGGTGTTTGATTTTTGTAGATTGAAGTGAAAGCAGTTAAAATATGAGTAGTAATAGAAAACAATCTAAATAATAAAATATTATTTGTTATTTTTGAGTTGAAAATTTTTTATTTTTAGATGTAATAATATTTTGTAATCTGTAATATTGAATAAGGAAATTTTCTAGAATCTATGAAATTTGAAATTTATATACATAATTCCTCAGTTTATGCAAATAATTGAGACAGAAGTTTTTTACATAAATTGAAAAGATGTAGATATAGGAAAGGAGGGCTTTCTCAGCCCTAGCACTGCAACCACCAAAGCAATTGGTGGTTGCAGTGCTAGGCACTAAAGCAATTTTTTTGCAAAAAATTTTGAATTAAAAATTGCTGGGACTGAATGGACTATGGAGATTGTACTTTCATGATTGTATAAAGCCATATTGTTCCCTTACTAAAAAGGAGGTAATGCCTCAAGCAATGATATTGTATCAGTAATATGATACTTGAATACAAAAAATATATAAAACATAAATCAAGTAAAATAAATTCTTAAATGCTGTAAACCAACACCTTATATTTTATTATTATTATTTTTTTATTTTTCAGCTTGTTTATTTTTTATTCATATAAAAATTCAAAAAGTATATAATAATAATGTAATCATTCTAAGTTTTTTCTAAGAGATTTATGATGATAGAACCATCAGAGAACATCATTTTGAATTTTTATATGAATTCATATAAAAATTCAAAAAGTATATAATAATAATGTGATCATTCTAAGTTTTTTCTAAGAGATTTATGATGATAGAACCATCAGAGAACATCATTTAAAGAGTATACTGTCTTCCTTCAAGTGGTATTGTTATACTTTATCTATTTATTTGTATTTGTAACAAAATCTTTTTCAAAAAATTATGCAAAATTTTTATGTAAAGTCGAATTTATATTTATATAAGTTGGGGAGACTATATTATGTTTAGAAAGGCAAAAAGGACAGTTCTACAATTTATATCATTTAATAAATTGAGAAGTTAAAGGATAAATACTTAAAATATGTAGTATACTGGTTCTTCCAAATGTTAATGAACAAATTTAGACATGTGATATACCATATTTCTTATATATTAACAAGCTTTAGCCTTTAACACTCCACTGCCTGGTCTCCCGAGACAAATGTGCTCTGTCTTGCACTCCTAGTACTGGTCTCCCGAGACAAAATTTAAAACTTAATAACTTCGTAATTTTTGCGTAAATGGAGATAAAATGGTTAAAATCTCAAATTCTATCGTATTTTCCATATTTCTATTGTATTATTCAAAAATTTGATTTTCCGTCGATATTTTAATAAATTTTTAATTACCCCTTTAATTCGAATCCAATCTGAATTAATTAATATAATTGTGATCTTTGCATCCCCCCAAAATCAAGAACAGTTTGTCCGACTTCAAAATCATGTTCCACATTTCCTTCAGATTTTATCCTTACTTCTTTTTTACAGATATCTTGATCCAGTAAATTAAAATTTGGGAAAGTTTGGCCCCTTGTAAATAATACGATTTTAGTTTTATCACACATTATTTTAAGAAAATAGGAACAAAAATGCCTAATAAAATTATTTTAAACATTTGTGTAGTGGAATACCGTATTTCATCCGCGAGAAGGATAATATGATTGTATGTTTATACGACGGATCAAATTACGGTCTATGGTATCGAATTTCAATCATAAACTGTCTTCGTTTAACGGAAAAATTTTTTAGAATTATGAAGTATTTGGCATTATTAGATGTGAATATCACCAGGAATGTAAATATATCAACATTTTTTTTATCCGATGCAGAAATTATGAATAATTTGAAAAAATTGTTTTGTTTACATATGCTAATTAGGCCTAATTATTTCGTATTTTTTTTCTTTTTTCTTTTGGTCCTATAACTAAAATTAAAAAACGATATGAGGACATAGTATATGGACAACAACAATATAATTTTTTCGTGCCAAAAAATTAAAAAACAAAAAAGTTATGGCAAATTATTGAATATTGAGTATCATATTTCATATTTCCTTAGAGGGTATGGGGCATTTTTTTTTTTAATTTGAAGAATGTTAAAGGTTAAGGGTATAAAGAGGATTTACAAAGCTTGAATGTAGATTCATGAATAATAAAATCAGTTTATTGTAGGATATAAAGAGGATTTACAAAGCTTGAATGTAGATTCATGAATAATAAAATCAGTTTATTGTATCACTAATATTCTTCTATTAATAAATCACTTTCAAGTTGTTGGGAATATGCAGAATATTTAAAATTAATAAACTTTAATTTCTTTGATACTTGGAATATTGTTGTTTATTATAAAGTAGTCAGCCTAAAAATTATTTTGATTTTGTTCCATTTTATATTTACATTATCATCATGCCTCTTTTGTTAATGCTGCTTTCCATTTGTTGTATTTAATTCCAACTTTGTGTTCATTTGTCTTCTCAATTTTAATTTATATACAATTTGTCTAAGACTTGAGCTTCTTTTGGCTATTAGAATCCGGTAGATTTTAGATAAGTTAATGTCACTCTTCTCTATTGTTTTTTAAAATTTGGTAAACGTTACTGTTATGTTTGATTGCAGTCCAGGAATTTTAGTGTACTCAATTATTCTCTTAACAAATTTCATCATATTGTCATACTATTTTCATCTTTCTGGGCCCTGTGATTAATATTGGTATTATCATGTAACTTATGTTTAATTTTATGAACTTCTGTGACTATTTACTCTGTTACCATCTATATTGTTGCATTCAGATAATAATTTAATGCATAGGATACATCTGGGAAACAATTTGTCATCATGGCATTAATTAAAACATCAAATCTCCTAGTATAATGGTGACTCGCAATTCAACATTCCGCAATTTATCATTTTCGCAATTCGACAGTTGGGTTTCGTAGGATGGTGCATGCGCATGCATGAATTTTGAACATGTTAAATATTTTATAATGATTTAAATTTGTTAGGTAATGAATATATAGTTTTATCAGTGATACTTTCATGACCCTCAGAAAAACATTTATGCATGAATTTATTTGTTTTAAGGACAAATTTCTCTGCTTACTATATTGGCTGGAAATTTCTTATTAACATATATATAATGCTTACTCAAGATTTTATCACAGATACTTGTGACTGAAATAGTGCATTTGTCCTATTGATCAAGTAGTCATAGACTATAACAAGAAAAATAAAATAAAAAAATTTGTGATTTAATGTGATGCATTACAATTCATAAAGAATATGGAAGCAAGACAGAATAAGTGAACTGATCCTTCTCAAAAGAACAGATTGCCTTTTATCCCTTCTTAGATTTCAGGATATGTATTATATGGCAAATAGAAGAAAGTGATGGATTGTTTAATGTTTTAAGAGGGAGGGCATTAGTTATTTTGCAATAATATCAATAAACATATCTAAATAATAATAATAAAACAATTGTTTAATTATTTTTAACTATTGCAAGTTAATAGTTCTATATTAGCACAATATAAAATTTATTATAGTTATTTAAAGCAGTGATCTGCATAAAATTTCAAGTGAGATAAGTTAACAGCATAGTCAATTTTTGGGTCCTTCAAAATGCTTATGAACAAGTTTAAAATTTCTTTAGATTTTTCTTTCCCAAGTCTAATGTAATATTTGCGTTTAAAATTTCTATTATTAATAGTAATGTGTTATTTTACGAATACTAATATTACACTCATACCTTGGTGTTTGTGTTAGTGGTCTGCTGAATTTAAAATCATAAATTTAGTGGTGCATGAGGTCCGAAAGGTTGGTGACTGCTAATTTAAACTATTTAAATCTAATATTGCATTATTATTATTATTATTATTATATTAAAAACATAATGTTATAATTTAATAAATTTGTTATGAATTATATATTGTGATTTTAATAATTCATTTATAAAGACCCTTTTAAAAGTACAGTATTTCAGATAGTAATTACAATATAATTAATTTATTTCAAAATATTCTTCTATAATAAGTTATTATTATTTTCATATTAAGATTAAATTTTAAAAATAATCTTTTAATAGGATTGTGTGCTGGATTCAAGTCCTGGAGCATGTTTCTATAAAAATTGCTTATATTGGATTCATCCTTCTATGCCATGGTTACAATTATTTCCTCGTATGGATGTAAAAAGAAACAAGAATTTCAAGTTAGTAAAAATTAAAACTTTTTAATCAGTAAAATACATTTTTATTATAATAAATAAATATATACTTTTTGCTATTTTTCTTTTGAATAGTCAAGCAATAACTTCTTATAATGAAATCATTCAAGATTCCTTGCATTCAGATTGGTAAGACTTTTTTTTTTGTTTTTTATTATTATTAAAATATGTTGGAAAAAGTTTCTGCAAACAATATTTTCTTAAAATTTTAATTTGTATTTACTAGAATTATAAGTAATTTTATCTATTTATTTATTATAATATAAGTAAATAAATGAAAATATTAATATAATGTTATATTAAAATTCTGCTTAATTTGTCATAAAACTAAAAAAAAAATAGACTTATATTTTTCTGTTATTATTATTATTATTATTATCACTATCATTATCATCATTATCATCAAATATTTTCAATTTTTTATATAATTACAATTAGAAAAGTAATCAAAAAACAATATATTTTAGATTTTCATCTTATTTTTTAGCCTGTTTTCAGAAGAAAATAGATTTATAAAATGATAATGCTGTCTCTCTCTCCTTTCACTTTAAACTTTTGAATTAATAGATTTTTGTGAAATTCAATATAAATGTTCTATCATTATAGATGATCTCAATGATACATCTTTTATATCTATAACTTCAATAATTTAAAAATGGCAAACATTGGTTGCCATTCGGTTGCCGCTTTCGGTTTATCAACCATCATCAGTCCACCTGATGATGGTTGATAAACCATCATCAGGTGGACTGATGATGGTTGATAAACCGATCAGTCCACCTGATGATGGTTCACAAACGTGATCGGTTGTGGAAATCATCCACAACCGATCACGTTTGTGGATGATTTCCACAAACGCTTTCGGTTTATCAACCATCATCAGGTGGACTGATGATGGTTGATAAACCGAAAGAGTTTGTGGAATTTTGTTATTAAATAAAGTTTTACTATACTGCAAATAACTGCTAGTTTTTGTTTTACTCTTATTATTCTTATCTATATATTCAGAATTGTATATAAAGAAACAGTAATCCCACAACATTAATTATTATTCTTATCTAAGCATAATAATTAATATTGTGGGATTGCTGTTTCTTTAGAAAAGAAAATTTGCAAGCAAATTGAAATTGTAGAAAATGACTAAAATCCCTGTTCTGAAGATTTTAGTAAAGCCTATAATTGAAGAAAACCCAAATAATTGACCTGATTCATTTTATAATGCTAAAGAAAAAAGTAAAAATTCCAGAATATTTTTGTATGAAATCAATTAAATAAAAATCTTAATGAAAAACTTCTGGATCTTTCTTTGAGGCAAGTTGAAATAGATGAGTTTCATATAAATATTCTAAAAAAGTAAGCTGAAGAAAAGCCTGAATGATCCAAAATAGTACTTTATTGAAGAAGTTATAAAAAGAGATTTCAAGGAAATATTTCATTTAATTTACATCTTATTTCCTGATGTAAAATTAAAACAAAATAACAATACTGATCGGGAGAGAATCTTATTACAGAACAGACCTGACAAGTATGTTGAAAATGTATCTATAATAAAATATTTTCTCCCGATCAGTGCTGTTTATTTTTGTTTTAGATTTCATTTAATAAAAGATTTTTTTAAAGACATTTAAAAAAGAAATCCTTTTAATAAATAAAAAAAAGGAATAGTTTAATTTGAAGTGAAAACAAGATTGTTATTTTTTAGTGTAGTTGTAGTTGTATTGATTTTTGTCCATTGACAACTTTTGTAATTAAGTTTATATTAAACTGTTATGATATAATGGGCAACAGAATGTGATTGATACATAAAACTTGATTAAATAAGTGCTATTTGAATAATTTATCTTTAGAATATTTACTTCCTGAAGTTGTACTTTTTCTACAATATTGATTATAATGCTCAATTTTAGGCAAATATTTCAAATATATTTTTTAATACAATAATTAATTACTTTATTCGTATTCAATTTGTATTTTTTAATTTTATTTTGTTTTTGCTTCAACTTTATCTTTAAATATAAAAAGAAAGTCAGTAATGTATAGAAATAAAAAGAACATTTTTGGGTTATAACCGATCTTCAGTTTCTTTTCACAATAAGAGAATTCTAAATAAAACTAAACTAAAATTTTAAAGCACATAAAACAGAAAAGTTAGAAAATATGTACATAGAAAAGTATACAGTATCAATATCTGTTCAATACAGACTGCTACAAGTCTCAGTATTCTGCATCCTGTTTATGTATTGCAGATTTTTTAAAATTTTCTTTAAAAGGTATACCATGTTTTGATAATATAATATAGATTTGTAAATCAGATTTGAGATATTACTTTTTCATTCTTCCATTCTATGTTAATATCCTTACTTAATATGAGTTCTGATATTATGATGAATGTTTTTATCACATTTGAGATATCTTATATAGATTCTTGATTTCTCTTATAGTTGCTGTTTAGTGACTAAACATGATCCCTACATTGATGCCATTCAAAATCCTAACAGTTTGAAATATAGATTTCCTTGGAATCATGCATTAGATTATAAATAGGACAAGAAAAGTTATTCCTATATCAATATAAATAATTGTTTGTAAAAATTTAACCTAAATTAATTTTATGAAGTGATATATTTGTAATTAATGTGTATTTCATTGTCTAAAACGTTAAATATTTAAAAAAAAAATGAATTTGGGAGCATCCATAAACAATTATGAAGTGATATATTTGTAGTTAATGTGTATTGCTCATTGTCTAAAACGTTAAATATTTAAAAAAAAAATGAATTTGGGAGCATCCATAAACTATGTCTGGCTATTTTGAATACTTTAGCTCTTTCTCTTTTGTATTTTTCATCACAAGCTTGACTCCCCTGAAAATCCTCCCCTTCTACTTAATGTTTTCTTTAATTTTACATAATAAAAGATACATAAAATAATAGAAAATAGAAATTACACTGTTTTTTTTTATATATATATATATTCTTTAATTTCTAAATAAATCTTCAAACAATTAGATAAATGTCTTATACTTTATACAGATTGACTATCAAAAATCCAGCAATCAATATTCTGGTTCCATCAGTTTTCCAGCATGAATGTCAGAGTGCATTTTTAAATTTACTGTGTTGGCACACCATTGTTTTCTGGAGGTGCCATTTATGTTTTGACTGCCTTGTACTCCAGAATCAGATGTTTGGTCATGCTTGCAACCAGAGTTGCCAGATTGGCTTTTTTTAGACATGGAGCATAAGAGAGATTTCTATTTACATCGATAGTCCGACAACATGAGAGATAGATACCTTGTACAATATATATACAGCATATATATACATCAAAAATCCGGATTTTTGATGATCAACCTGTAATAAACATATCTCGAATGCAGAAAAAGAATATAAATTATGTTTGAAAAAAGTAACTTTATAATTGCAATTTATTAATATAAGAACATTGCCATGAACTTGCATAAAAACATATTTCATGTAACAATTATTTGATATAAATTAATCAAATTATAGATTATAATAATAATTAAATGGAACAATTTTTGTTCAAGCTAATATACTTTAAGAAGAAAATCTTCTCTGTTTACAGTACTATATACAGCAAAACATACACTGTTGGCAGATATAAAATGTTTATTAAACTTGTTTTTGTTATCTTTTATATATTTTTTCCACATATTGTTTAAAAATATTGTTACTATTACTTTATGTCTTTGCATCAAGATATGGTAGTGCTATGCTGAATTTGTCAAAAATCATAATATTCTATTCTGTAATAAATTAAAAAATGAATATGAGATTTAGATTTCTTTAAATATTTTTCATTATCTAAAAAAATTCTTTGTATTTGAAGTAGAATAATCTATACAAATCTTGCTTTGAATTTTTTTATTTTTTTCAATTTATTGATATTTAAGATATGATAAATTTAAGGTAGTATATAAACATATGCTACCTTAAATTTAGGTAAATAACAGATTAAGTATCAAGATTCTTCATTTTGGAATGTTTTCAATCTAAAGTATAAATCATCATCATCATCTGTTAATAAAAATTAATAGCAAAGGCAGAATGTAAAAAAACCCATATTATTTCTTTTTGTTGCAACTAATAATGACATAAACTGTAGAATGAAAATATTCCTGATTGAAATATCTTGTTTTAATGTAAGTGCTTAGTATATTATTTAATAATTAAAATTTTTAAATTAAAATATTATGTAAATTTTTCTGAGAATAAAATTCTGTATATTATTTTGAAATTCTGTTAGTAAAATAAATTTTTTATTTTTATCTTCACATTTCTTTCTTTTTTTAAGGTGTGAAAGCTTCAGATCATTATATCAATTGGTGAGAGCATGTCAATGTCCTTATTTTTATATCTGTGCAGCAACATTTACAGTTATTTTTAGAGCAGCAGGTATAAGTGGTTTTCCTGAAATAAATGCAATGATAACCCCAACCACCAGAGGTTTAAGACAAGCTCTAATTACCGAAGGTTTGTTTTATTTTAATATAACTAAATAATAAATTTTTATTGATTAAATTATAATAACTATCAAATAAGATTATATCAATGATAAATATTTTTTATAGATTAGGAATGAAAGTGCAAAAAATTGCACAATGATTAATAGTAGTTATAAAACATCAATTTCTCCTATTAAGATTAATGTAATGAAAAGAGAGATTGTATTTTAAGATTGTGAAATATAATTGAAATATATATGTGGATCGGGACAAATAAAATATGTTTAGCCAAATGTTCATTATAACAAAGTCCACTATATCCTGAGTTAATTACAGTTTTATTTCTAATTTTTTCTTAGCTGTAGATTAATTAGAAATTTGTTATATATTTTTCATGTCAGCTATTTATTCATGATATTGTGATTTTTTATTTTTTTATTATTAAATTGATTATGAAAATAAATAGCAAGAAAGCAAACAAAACATAATAAATAGTTGTTCAGTTTCTTAATACTATAATATTATTTTATATACAATAATAATTCCTGCCACCTTATACATATGTATTTATGTATCATATAAAGTTGCATCAAATTTTGAATTCCATATCAACAATTTTGATTCAAAATTTAGGCTCTATTTACCAAAATTCATTTTTCTCTGAATATGGAAATCAAAATGTAATTTTTAATTTTTTTCTTTAATTATATATTCTCACTAAAAATGTATTATGTGAAATTATAGTAATCTTTCCAATAGAGTTTATAAACTTGATTGACGAAATGTAATCATAGATTAGTTTCATAAATTAGCTTTAAATATTCTTATACATTGAAAATTGTTTTATATATATATATCTGTTTTAACTTTCAAGTATTTTTTCACTTATTTATATTCCAAAAAACAACTTTTTAGAAATTTCAACAGATATATTTATTAAATTATATTAAATAGTGTTAGGAATCAATAATTTTTTACGTTTTAATATCCATTCTATACTAGGTATCCAATATGGAATAAAAATATTTTATATAAAATGATAAAATTTTATTTTATATTGATCTACTGAGTGTTAATGGAAACAATAATATAATTTTTCAAATTGTTTTTTTTTCTAATATTATGTAATAGTTTGTTATATATAAATTAAATGAGAAGAATGAAGATCAATTTAAAATAAAAAAAAAATATTCACTTTTTCAAAAGTTTATTTTTCTCTTGAAAAACTTGAATATTTATTTATATTTCAGGATGATGATGATGAAATATAAATAACATTTTGTCATCATTTACAGGAATTTATATATTTCTTATTTACTTAATTGATTTCTAACTTTTATATTATTTCTAATGGTTTCAAAAATAATCATTTTCATTTATGCAATTTTTGTGCCTATCAGTTTTTCAATAAATATTTTATTTCTCTAGTTTTTCATAAGACCTATTTTAACTTAATAGCATTATTTAATATTTATTATATTCTTTTATTTAGTTATGAATATCCAATTTACAGACCTCCATACATACAAATATGCCATTTAATTTTCAATTTTTAGAAAAATTTAAACATTGTGATAGAGAAATAGTTTAATAAGTTTATTGCAAAACTATGTAGTTATTAATCTGCTATTACAATATTTAAAGATAATAGAGCTTCCATCAAAAATCCTCATGTTATAATCAGATATTTAAATTTGAATTTCTAAATGTAGAATTAGAAAAATTAAAAGTTTCTTATTTCAGAAAAAATTCCTAAAGAGAAATATTAAATATTAAATACTTTCAAGAGATGCAAAGCAAAAAGATGAATTTTTTTTCTTTTGTTATTTTATTTCAGAAAAAATTCCTAAAGAGAAATATTAAATACTTTCAAGAGATGCAAAGCAAAAAGATGAATTTTTTTTCTTTTGTTATAGATCTAAATGTTTGAATTGGAAGTATAAGTTATTTTTCCTCTCTAAAGAAATAGAATAAAAATGAGTTTTTTTAATTTTATTCCTCTCAAACCTATCTCAAAATAAATGTATCAAATATGCAGACCTAGTATGGAGTGAGATAGAGATAATATTTGGGGCATTTGAAAAGTTCATGGTTTGACATAGAGAGGAAGTTTGAATTTGTCTACTTTCAGAATGTAAATGTTTAATTTCCTGTATAATCTAAAATTTCATTTCAATCTGTCAAATAGTTTTTGAATTACAGTTGGTCAAAGCAAAATGTATTGAGTGCTTTGTGTAAAAATGGAAAACATTGAACATTAGCTGTTATCAAATATCTGTTTAAGATAGGTTTAAAGCCTCAAGCAATCCATGAAGACACAATTAATATTTTGGTTGAATCTGCACCTTTTTACAGCATGGTTAAAAAATGGACAGCACTTCTCAAATATCAGGTTTTAGGACTCAAAGAGCAATTATGGAATTGATTATTAATATATGTAAAATAATTCATCCTACTATTAATAATAATCAAATTAATTACAGCACAAAAGTAGGAAATTAACAAAAGTTTATTAAGATAATGTTTTCAGCTATTCTATAGCCATTGGCTATAGAAAAGCTGAAAATGTTATCTTAATAAACTTATGTTAATTTCCTATTTTTGTGCTGTAATTAATTTGATTTGATTGATTATTAATTATGGTAACCAATTGTCATTATGACCTTTCATAGGGCAAGACTATAACTGGGGAATACTTTACTAACTTATTGAACCAATTGAAACAAAAAAATGATTGAAAAAGATCAGATCTGGCAAAAAAAAGATGCTCTTTCATTGCAACAATGCACCTTCTCAATCATTCCAAATTGCAACCTACCAAATTGAAGAACTTGGCTTCAGATTGATTCCTCATGCACCATATTTTCCAGATTTGGCCCCTTCTGTCTACTACTGTTTCTAAATTTGAACAAAATATTTGACAAAAATTTATCTTCATCAAATGAGCAAGTCATAATGATTGTAGATATTTATTTTGCAAACCTCAACATATCATTTTACAAAGAGGACAAGTTGGAGCATCTTGAAATTTTTTATTGTCCATTGCTAATGCCATATTGCCAAAGTTTCAATGTTATTGCCATGTAATTATGCATTTTATGACAACTTTTATATATTTACTGGAATAAATGCATTATGCTTCATGGAGATTATGTAGAAAACTGAAAGTAATTTTTAACCTATTAAGTATTTGTATGTCAGGCTAAAACTTCTCAAATGTCCTACATATATATTGAAAAAAATAATAATACAATTAAATAAAAATGGATTATACAGTCCTAGAAATTGAAGAAAAATATCCTAATATAAAGAGAAAAATTCTTTCTGAATCATGATAGTGGGTTAAAAATATTTATATACATATATCATTTGAGTATACAGTAAACCCTTGCCAAGCATGTATTTGCAGAATGCGATTTTGCATATACGCGATATCTTAATTGTTTCCATTTAATTTGTCCAATGCTAGAATTTCATTCATACATGGTACGCTGATGAGTGCATAGATATCTGCAATGATACCTTGCTAGCTGAGTGATCCAGGCCAAGTTGTTATCATTTCACTCATGTTAGCAGAGCTATAATCACATATTTATCAGTGTTTATCCTCTTCTTCTTTTGAATTTGTATTTTTTTTTTTAATTTCAAAAATTCAATATGATATCTAAGAGGAAGAATGAAGATGATAAAGCTTGAATTTGTATTTTTTTTTAATTTCAAAAATTCAATATGATATCTAAGAGGAAGAATGAAGATGATAAAGCAGCAAAAAAGACGCAAAGTTTTAACATTATCTCAGAAAATTGAAATTTTAGATAAGTTGAAAAATGGTACACGTGTTTCATCACTTGCAAGAGAACAAGCTATAAATGAATCAAGCATAATAACACTTTATGAGAAATATTGAAAAACTCTGTGCTGCTTACCACGAAACTTTTAAAGAGTTGCGTCAGTCATTATCACATATTGAAAAACTCTGTGCTGCTTACTTTTAAAGAGTTGCATCAGTCATTATCACAAGCAAAAATCACCAGCTTCTTAAAAAATAATTGTATCATATACCTACTTATTAAGCAGTAATAAAAATCCTTTCAATTAATATTTGTTTCATTTTCCCCTTTTAATTACAACAATATTTAGGTTTGTTTAAATTATACATATTTTCTTAATTTGAACTGTACCTAACACTTTTTTTCCATAGAAAGTTAATTTTGCGGAACATGATTTTCCGTGCGCGCAATGTATTAATGACGTAACCCCCGCATTCAACAAGGGTTTACTGTACATATATTGAGTGTTTATAACAATTGACATATTCATACTCATCTTTAAACAATTTATAGATTATTTTGTTATCTGAGATTATATCATATATTTTTTGGTTGTTGATTTGTTTATATATTTGTTTGTATATTTGTTTCAAGTAATCTCCTAAACTAGAATCATAGCCAAACTACAACTGCCAAACTTGGCACAATTCTCTGCAATTGTCAATTTAAATAACTGACTTATTTATTGATGTTTAGAACAATCATTGTTAAACAATTATAAACAATTCAAAAATTCCATAAAATTTAACAGTTTAGTCAAAAGATGGTGCTATGTTCAGTTTATTTGAAGAGATGTTGTAAGAAGGAATGGTATAATTCACAGAAAATTTAACAGTTTAGTCAATAGATGGTGCTATGTTCAGTTTATTTGAAGAGATGTTGTAAGAAGGAATGGTATAATTCAATACATGCTAGTTCTAGTTTAATAGAGGGATAGAATGATTTAAAATCAAAAACTTAAAAAAAATTTTTTCTTCTGATAATGGTCCAATTTCTAATAACTTATCAATCAAAAACTTATCAATTGGTCATCTACCATTTTCTTTATTAATAATCCTCTAATTTTTGGTCTGGCATATTATCTTTTAGACTGTTTAACAAATAGAATGGGATGATTAACATAAACATCACTAGTTGTATTCATTTGGCAATTGGGAGAAAACACCATATCCATCTCAATTTGCTTTTCAAAGCTTTTGGTCTATTTTTGTATCAGAAAATTGTTTTAATTCACACAATAAATATGCAATAATAACTAATTGTCATATATTTAAAATTATTAATTATTATATTTGTATGTTTATTTTAATTTATAAACCATTTATCATCAATTTTTTGTTGTAGTATATATGCAGTTGAAATGATTCAAAAGTAACAAGACTAACAAGGGGAGGACACAGCTGACCCCCCCCACCGATTTTGATCTGCTTAAGTATGGTGAAAATACATCAAAAACCCCCACCGATTTTGATCCGCTTGCATATGGTGAAAATACATCAAAAAGAGTGAATACGTGTCCGAGCTTTGCATTGAATAGGGCCTTCTAATAGTATTTTTTAACACTTGAAAAATCGAACTTATGATAATTCAGCTTTAAAAGCGATGGATAGATAACAGATCACCAGGTGCACAGATGGTGCATTCGATAAATCCGTGGCTCATAATCTGAAGGTAGTGGGTTCGAATACGGGTTGATGTGTATTTTTTTTTTTATACATTAACAAAATTTTCAACAAAGTCAACATTCTCATATATACTAATACTCCTTCAAAAATAAAAAGTATTTATCACACATTATTTTAAGAAAATAGGAACAA
>AYEL01081123.1:0-69562 GCA_000484575.1 Olivierus martensii
ATAACTTTATTTTATAATGTAACCTTATAACGGGAAGCTTCCCTTATAACCTTACAGCTCCCATAACGTCCTAAGCATAACAGGTCTTTTTATAACGGAAAATACCATTGCGCAAACTCGCTATTGTGTTAATCATGATGATATATTGTATATAAAATGAATATTTATAATGAATAGTTAAGTACATATTTTTTAAAATGATGATTTTTTTCATGATTTATTCAGTTGAGAAAGAGCTAAATATGACCTTAGTTCCACAAATGTTAAAAAACCCTATTGCAATATTTGTGTATCTTGTGATAGGTAATAAATTTATATGACGTGTTTTTCAACAGTTTTTTTTCATTTTTGATATAATTTGACTTTTTCCTCCTTCTGTTTTATTATTAACATTTTTAATTCAATTACAGTTTTAAAAACTAAATTTTTTTTTTATATATAATAATCATAGTCATGATTTTTATATTGTTTCATAATTGCACTTTGGACAATTATGAAACAATATAAAAAAATAATCTCGTTTTAGTTGTAATTTTTTGGCTACAACTAGATTCATTATCTTCAAATAAAAATCATAGAATATTCAAACTAAAAGCAGAAAATTTTTGAAATATTTTATGATTTTTTATTGATAATAGCAAACTTTGTTTTAGTCAAAATATTATAATTAAAAGTTTTTCTCCAAAAAAATGTTGATTACTAACGTGTTTTTCAACAGTTTTTTTTCATTTTTGATATAATTTGACTTTTTCCTCCTTCTGTTTTATTATTAACATTTTTAATTCAATTACAGTTTTAAAAACTAAATTTTTTTTTTATATATAATAATCATAGTCATGATTTTTATATTGTTTCATAATTGCACTTTGGACAATTATGAAACAATATAAAAAAATAATCTCGTTTTAGTTGTAATTTTTTGGCTACAACTAGATTCATTATCTTCAAATAAAAATCATAGAATATTCAAACTAAAAGCAGAAAATTTTTAAAATATTTTATGATTTTTTATTGATAATAGCAAATTTTGTTTTAGTCAAAATATTATAATTAAAAGTTTTTCTCCAAAAAAATGTTGATTACTATGCTTTTATATTCAAGAGATAAAAGAATTTTCTTGCTAAACTTTTTATGATAATTTTTTAAATTATAGGGTCAAATTTTAGCAAATTTGAAGGCTTTGGATTCAGACTGGTTTGCAAAAAATTACATGGGATTACAGTCAAAAGTAAGAGATTATTTTTTATTAAATATATGTAATAGAACATCAAATATTTCTCTCTACTTATAGTTTATTTTCTCTGAAAATTAATTTAATATATTCTTATATTTTTATGTAAAAATAAAATGCAAAATTTTAGTAAAGGAAGATAAATATTCAAACTAAAAGCAGAAAATTTTTAAAAGATTTTATGATTTTTTATTGATAATAGCAAATTTTGTTTTAGTCAAAATATTATAATTAAAAGTTTTTCTCCAAAAAAATGTTGATTACTATGCTTTTATATTCAAGAGATAAAAGAATTTTCTTGCTAAACTTTTTATGATAATTTTTTAAATTATAGGGTCAAATTTTAGCAAATTTGAAGGCTTTGGATTCAGACTGGTTTGCAAAAAATTACATGGGATTACAGTCAAAAGTAAGAGATTATTTTTTATTAAATATATGTAATAGAACATCAAATATTTCTCTCTACTTAAATTAATTTTCAGAGAAAATAAACTATAATATATTCTTATATTTTTATGTAAAAATAAAATGCAAAATTTTAGTAAAGGAAGATAAACCAATTAGGCATAGCTGGTTCTGCACGGAAACTGAGGATTTCAAATAATAATGATGATATACTTTCAATTAAAGTAACTAGGGGAATGTCTGCAAACCAAATATTTAAGTCAAATTAATATCTAGCATAATAATAATTTAGAATTATACAATAATTTTAAATCAAGATTATAGTACCACCATCTGTTGAGTTAATTATTAATTAATTTTTAAATTTGGCTAAGATAGTGCCGTCTAGTAATTAATAATTAGTCTATAATTTAATTTCCCTGAAATAAAATTTACCCACTGCACCAGAATCAAACTGGAATCTTTGGGATAGTGTCCCAATGTCTTACCAGTTAGACAGGCATTGGGCAGAATTCCGTTTTGGGAAGCATTTCAGAAAGATTACGAAATAATTTTTAATTAATTATTACATAATTTTCCTGAAATGAAAATTCTGCCTGATTCCAAAGATCTCTGTTCGATTCTGATGCAGTGGGAAAATTTTATTTCAGGAAAATTAAATTATAGTTTAATTATTAATTACTAGATGGTGCCACCTTAGTTAAATTTGACTAATTATTAATTCAACAGATGGTGGCATTTATAGTCTTGGTTTAAAATAATTATTAAAATTATAGTTTAATTCTAAGTTATAGCCAGGGGTTAATTTTGTTTAGAATATTTACTTTACCAATTTATCAAAATTATTATTATTAATTTATTGCTATTCTGAGATAAAAGCCTTTTTATTAATTAATTTAATTAACAGGCTTTTTCAAGACTATTGTATTTTGTCAAAAGAATTATCACATCATTTTGTATAAAAGTGAAAATATATATCTAAAATATAATAAATGATTCAATAAAAATAAATTATTATCAGATGTTAAAAAAAAATTACTTCGGATGTTTATTATGTAGTAAAAAATAATCAACTTTTAGTTAATTCCAACTAAACATAGTGAATTAACAAGAAAAATTAAATGATATTTTCATCTTTTGTGATTGATTTTAAATGCTATAATATTACATGATGATTTTTCTACTGGAAAACTCTTAATATACAGACTATAGATGTTCAGCAAAAAGTAGTTATTATTTTTTATTCTATTAATGTTTTAGACTTTGCCTTATAATTAAGGTATGGCACTATTTTTAGTCTAGATTTGCAATAGTCTGAATAATTTTCCATTTCCATAGTTGATAAAAAAAAAATGAGAAAACAAAGGAAAAGTTACATGAATAAATCTGTAAATTGATGACATGTTAGAATGAAAGAAATACACTACTGTATTTGTTAATTATCATCAAAATAGAATACAAAATAATTAATAATAATTATTGCAATGTAATATTTTGACAAACAATAATTATTTTTTATATTAAATTTCTAAATTTTCAAATAACTGTATAATTCAATGTAATATTTTGACAAACAATAATTATTTTATATTAAATTTTCAAATAACTGTATAATTTACATAATAGGTATTTTAATGATAGAAGTTTTTTAAAATTTAAATTAATGCAAAATAGCTATTATTTATCAAAGTTTTATACTATAGTAATAATTTATTAAATATTTACTTGTGTAATTTTTTCTCTATCCATGGAACTATAGAGATGGAAATGTATTCAAATTTTATTGTAAATCTAGAAGAAAAATACTGTAAAAGGTGAATTATAGACCAAAGTTTATTTAAAATATTAGCAGCACAAAAAATAAGAATGATTTCACATTTCAACTTATAATTTTTTGTTCATGATAGAACATTGCTAATGAAAAGTAAATAAAAATGCACTAAACAACATTGTTTGTTAAGATGTTATTTTTTACAAATAACATCTTAACAAACAATACAAGTGAAGTTCATTATACATCATTCTAACAGAAATATCCATTAGTCGAGTTAGTATTAAGTCATGAAGAAAGATTGCTATATAACTATACTTAACTATAATTATACTTAATACTCATGAAAAAGTATGAATTTATCACTGAAAGTTTAGCATTTTAATGGTAAGTGTTGAGAAGTTAAAATTTAACATGTATAACTTTGTTAAATAAAATAAAATAAACTTAAAAAGCCTTTTCTTAACTCAATATTAATTATTCCTAATTTTTATTAAACTAAATAAAAATTGTAGAATGAAATTAAAAATTAACTATTCAAATCGGAGGTGATAAAAAATCTGTTGCCTACAAATAGACGAAAGGTAACTTGCTGTTATTCACATAAAGCTACATTTCTGAATTTCTCAAAATAATATCTTAAAATATAGTTTAAGAAATATTTTCAACAAATTAGAGAAAATATTACTTAAACTATCAATACTTTGTGAAGAATCAAACTAAAAGCTTTCCTTATTTCTATTTATTTAATTAAAAGTAATGATACATTTTTGACTCAAAAATGGTAGTAAGAAATGAAATGGCTGGGGATGCCTGTCATGACATCGTCCAATCTGAATAAAGGTATTGCTGAACTGAAAAATAATTCTATAATAATAAATACCATTATAAGTGCAGCTGATGAAATGCTCTATAATAGCAGGAAAAAAAATAAGTTTCTAGCAGCAATAATTTTTTTCAATGTGCCAGATTATAAGGTACCAATTTTTATAAACTGCCATATTATAAAATACCATTAACAAAAATAAAAAATGCTGGATTATATGGATTTTACTGTAACTTGAAATTTTTGAGCCAAATCAAGTTTTATTTTGAAACTCAATTTAATCACGTTTTAAACAGTTTGCACAAAACCCTGAATGGTTAATGTATTTTTTTAGAAAAAATTGTTAGAAGAAGTATTTCATTTAACTTATTAATAAAAATTTATTTTTAGGTAGGTGTCCCACCTTTGGAAAAATTCAATAATTGGGGTGGATCTTTGTCAATTGGCCATCCGTTTGGGGCTACTGGTATAAGATTAGTTACTACAGCAGCTAATAGATTAATAAAAGAAGGAGGCCAGTTTGGTCTTGTAGCAGCATGTGCATCTGGTGGATTGGTAAGTATTGATAACATTTGAGGCTTTACAATATTTGATATTATCATAGCAGAAACAATATTTTTATTCATATTTTTTCTCTATATAAAATGTTTTTAACCTACATAACTATCCTTAGTGCACTTTCAGAACATAGAACACTTACAAACTTGTTTTTTAATGGACTCAAATAGCAATTTCAAAAATACAAACGAATACATTATAATATTAGATTGGCCAATAAGTTTGTGCAGTTTTTTTCTAAGTATCAGTAAATAATATAAAACTTTTTGATATTAAACAACAACTTTATTCAACAATATATTGATCATTTTAATCCAATACTTTTTTGCCCACTTTCTAGCAGCTTCATAATTCCGTGCTCAAAAAGTCTGTTTTTTGTGCCAAAAAAACTGATCCAGGTACCATTTGATTATCATCATTGGAATCAAAGATTTTTTCCTCTTAAAGAATTATGAAAAGAGTGAAACAAGTGAAAGTCTGATGGTGCAAGGTCTGGTGAATAAGAAAGATGTGATAACACATCCCATCCTAGCTGCAACAATTTCTGGCAAGTCTCCAATAATGTATGGTATCTGGCATTATTGTGATGAAAGACAATTCCTTTGTGATTCACTAATTCTGGACATTTTTTATGAATGATATTACTTAATTCATCCAATTATTGACAGTACACACAAATTAATTGTTTCATTCCTTGGAAGCAGTTCAAAAGACCAAGATGCATTTCCAATTCCACCAAATTGACAATCTAACTTCCTTTGATGAAGCTCTGCTTTTGTTGTTTTGTTGAGTGCTTTGGGCTGATTCATCATGCTTGCTCCACAATCTTTTCCACTCGATGCCACTGTAGATGACCCATTTTCATCCTTGTTATCATGCATTTCAAAAGTGAATCGCATATGGTAATGCATTTCATCAGATAAACTTCTTTAAGTTGGTATGGTATCCAAATATTGAGTTTACTGATGTATTCAAGTGCCTTTCAATGATTTTCCACATTTGATTTTGATATGTTTAGAATTTCTGCAATGTTTTGTGTCATGTAGTGATGATTTACATCAACTAACACTTTTATTTTGTCACTATTGATCTCCATTGGTCTTACTGAGTGTGATGCATTTTTAACGGTGAAATCACCAGAACAAAATTTGGCAAACTCTTGGTGCACACATTCTGATAAAGCATCTTCACCATATACATCAAAAATGTTTTTACATGCTTGCATCGCATTTTCCCCTTTTTAAAATAAAAAAATGTTAAATGCTTGTTTTAATTTTCCATTTTTAAATTAACATGGAATAAAAAACACTTAACCAATCTACACACAATTATTGAAAAAGTAAGCTTGAAATGTCCACTGTCAAATGGATGAATGATCTATAGGATTGAACTGAAGTTACTTATACAGGAAAACATATGGCAGGTGGCCACCTTTTGGCAGCTGAGATTGTGGCCATCAAGCATAGGTTGGCCAAAAGACACAGTTAGCTAGCTACAAATTTCTTTATTAAACATCAAAGTTTAAATACAAACTTTATGACACTGTTTCACATTGTTAAATTTAAGGAAAAATTGCTAATTAATGTCTGTTTTTGGGATTTTTTTTCATTTTAGAATACTCAGCTGATAGAAAATCCAAATCCCATCTGCATTTCTGATCAAAACACGATTTACTGGCCACCTAGTAGATGTTTCACACAAGGTGCCAAAATCAAATATCACTAGCCATGGCCATGGAACACAAATGCCATTTTACACAGTTTAAAAATCCCACATGTTTAAGCGACTATTAAGGTGGCCACAGCTTGCATGTTGGCCACCTAGCTCAGGTTTTCCTGCATTTCACAATGCCTACAGCCACTTATTGGCAAAAACTGCAAGGACTTATTGCCAACTCTATATTTTCAACAGATTTATCTTTTTTTTAACAAAATCAAAAAACATATTTTTGATTTTTATTTTGAATTTAAACTTTTGAAATATATTCCTAATAATTTTAAATTAATGGATTTTATAAAATTTAGCAGGAAGATCATACTATTAAAAATGATTCTGATGATACATCAATTAATTTTGTAGTATTACTCATATAAAAATAGCAGACATTCAAACTTCTAATTCTTCTCAAATTTTTTAAACTATTTCGTTAATTTTTATGAAATTTGTGATTCTGTTATTGAACATGATCTTAATGACACATTTTAATAATCATTCCAAAATAGCAAAATGTTCATTTTCTTTATTCATTAATCTCTTTTGTAATAAAGATTTTATTTCCATTTAATATTCAGATAATCCTCTTATTACACAATAGTTAAGTTCCTATAAAATCTCGTGATGCAAAAACATGTTATACAGAATTAAGGTTTAGTTCAATTCTAAACCATATTGTAGAAATAGTGTTAATAGAGTTGACTGCACTATTATTTACCTTCATTTCATTACTATAATAATAATAATTATTAAGTTCAATCAAATATAAATTACAAGAACTTATCTTTAATATTTAATGACTACAGTCATATCTCACTTTGCATTGTTAATTCATACCAAGACTTGCGATTTAAGTCTAACAAACTGTTTAAAAACAATCTAAACTCCCTATAAATAACCCAGTAATAATTTGCTAATAACATTTTTAAGCTTCCAAATAAAATATGCAAAATAATTTATAGAATTAATCATTATTTTATACATTTTGCCCTTTTTATTGGTCTTTAGGTAATAAATATAAGTTCAGTGCCTGTTGTAATGTACAGTTGCATAAACTGACATTAAGGCTTAGTCTCACAGGTGTAAACATGATGTCAATATGCTGACATAAATGTGTTGTGCACAGAATGTTCCAAAAGCGTATGACATGGCATAAATAAATGACATTGTTTAGCTAATGATCAATTATTGTGATATTATTTGAAATTAGATGATTTAATATGTATAGTGAAACCTCAAGAACTACTTTATTTATCAATGGCTTCATTCATAAAATTACTGAATGTCATGGTTTTGCAATTACAAAATTCAAATTCTAAAAGAACTATATGAATATGTGACATCTATCATTTCAGAGAACAACAAAGTTACAATAATCAGCTCATATTCCAATTGAACAAATAGTCAACATACTCTTTTGTATGCAGTGTAGAAAATTGATCAGTTGTGAACTTTGGCATAAAGATGCAATGTTTAGCCATATAGCAGAAATAACATCATCAGCTTCGATACATCGACATATTTACATCACATTTTATGCCTGTGAGACCCAGCCTTTAGTAGACTTTTATTTTTTCCTATTAACAAAAAACCAATGTAAAGCAAAATGATTTAAGTCGAGGTATGACTGTATTATATATTTTATGTTATAACTGATTCTTTAATATGAAACAAAACATAAACAGATACTAGAGTAGGAAATATACTTAAAACATTTGTATATTTAAAATTGTAAAATGTTTTTGATACTTTCATATCCTCTTCAATACAGATAGGAACTATAAACTATGCAATTTTTACATGGAATAGAAAAACAGTTCTATAAGAAGAACAATTCAAATACAATGCTCAACATGTATTGCTATGGTTGCATACATTAATAGTAGTAATGAAATTTACAGTGTAATAATAAGATTTGAGTAAGAAGTAATTAGTATATAAATTTTGACTAAAATTAGAGTAACATTATGAATGTAAAGATAAAACTAAATAGAAAATAAAAAAATCAACGAAGATGGAGATAATCTACTTATATGGTTAAGTTCATTTACTTGATCCATATATGAGGAATCTTCACTTGAGTTCAGAAATTCAAGAGTTGTTGCTTATTGTAAAAATCATGTTTGAGGTATTTTCAGCTGGTTGCTCGTTAATTATATCATATACTTGAATATCTCCAATGCTGTTCATAGTTTTATAACTTTGATTTTATTCCACTTTGTTTGTTGCTCTCAAATGAAATTTTTGCTAGCATAGTTGTGAGTCTTCCCACTTTTATATTGTTTCTATGTTCTGCCAGTCTCTTGTGAAGGTTCTTCTTAGTAACTCCTATATAATATTATTGAATGCCAGGATTGTTGTTAATTAAAGGAATTTGGTAGACACCATATCTTTGTTGTTTCTTAATATCCCAAAAGTTGTGGGTCCTCTTTTAAAATAAAGTTTGTAAATCTGGGCTCTTGCTGTTTTCTTTACTGCTCTTAAGTACTCATGGAAAAAGCCATTGGTACTTAGGAGATCAGTAAGTATTTAATATAGCCATGGGCTCTTACATAGTTTAAATTTTATTATACTCTTTTATTTTTTCGTTTTCTTCCACATGATGCATAAATATCCTTATAAAGAAGGAATGGAAGGCAGCACACTTACAACTGAATGGATCATTAGATCATGATATGATTAGAACAAGATCATACATTGGCTTTTTGTAAATCAATGTTACATTTCCCATTTTTTCTTTGTATTAGTATACTTAAAAAATGCACATTAGTTGTGCTTTTCTGTTCTAAATTTAATTTCAAGGAAATTGACTATTAGCCTAATCACAATATAATGAATTTAAACAATATATATTGCAATATAATAGTATGACCTATGATGATGATACTAACAATAGTTTGTTATTATGGCGATATAGTTTTATACAACTAAAATATTTGGCATTATAATAGTTATCATGACATAAAAATAATGAGGAGGACTAACACTACCTTAAATTATAATTTAGTTAAAAATTAAAAATTTTGGTGTCAAAACATTTTTTCACATAAAGTTGAATTTATGTAAGTTGGTGAGCACCTGTATTTAAATAAATTACGTAGTTATATGAATTTTTATTTATATATTAAAATATGTAATTATAATGTGTGCATTTAAAATATACAAGTTAGTTTAAATTAATTATAAAATCATCTGAACATATGAACTACCCTAAAGAGCACATTCAGCCAACATCATTGCAGATTTTAGCAGTTCCTAAATAAAATTTATTTATTTCTAAATTTATAATTTGGATAATAAATAAATTTTTGGATCTGCCTTGTATGGTGCAGTGATGGTTGTTGTGCAAAAAACAAATTGATATTACAGGGCCTGTGACAGAGAGATGATGTCAGTTTTGGCAGTATGAATATCAAACAAATTTAATATGTATATATTGAAATATTATTTGTAATTAAATAATTGATCAATATTAAAAATTTTATAAATGTGGTATTTTTATATAATGTCACATGATACAATTTTATAATTTTTTCTTTTTTTCAAGTTTATATGTTTCAAAAAACACAAAAGTTCAAACAGCCTAACAGCAAGTAACACTTTTAATAGAGTATAACGTTTTTAGACCTAAGACCGGTCCCTCTTCAGTATATTTATACTCTAAGTACAAAATCTTTATCAGAACAAGAACAACAAATATTGTTCTTATTCTGATAAAGATTTTGTACTTAGAGTATAAATATACTGAAGAGGGACCGGTCTTAGGTCTAAAAGTGTTACTTGCTGTTAGGCTGTTTGAACTTTTGTTTTTTATAGATTCACTATATGAAGCAAGTTGATTTCTACATATTTGTTATATCTTTCATATCTGAACATTTGTATCACAATTTAAGAAAAATACAGAGGTAAAAAGGTAAAGTCTCGATTATTCAAGGTACAGAAGGCGCCCTCTTAACTGGCCTCGGTTCAACCGGCCATTCAGCTAACAAAACGACTCGTACAGCAGTCACCGCCTGTCACGACGTGTTTGTCTCTACCCTCCAGGTATTTATTAATTGCTCTATTTATTTGAGCAGTGGACATTGTTATTGCTTTGTGCAAGAAGTGTACATGGTTATTTCTACTCAGTTACTGTAATTCAGTTTGTGAAAAAATTTTTGTTGGAAAAATGAGCGAGTTTGCTTAAATTAAAATATAGTGATTCAGTGTGTATTAGTGTTCTGTGATTTTTTTCCTGCTTATCTTGTGTATATATGTATTGTATTCCATATACTGTATATGTAATAACCAAAATATCACAAACTCTTGCTTTAAACGTCAATAGGAGAATAAAACAGCACTATAAGCAAGGTATTCACAGATTTATTAATCAGGAAAAACGTTTTTGGACCTGATTAGAGTCCATCATCAGTTCTACAATACTTAAGAAGGCATTCCACAATTCTCATACCAGTATCGAACAAATTTTAAACATTAGAATCATAGAATAAAGAATAACATATTTAAATAAATGATTTTTAGATAAATGGTTTTTACAACATTAACAATTTAAAAATTTAAGAAGGAGAAAACAGAACTAAATGCTAGTAATAACAATTTTGATATTACTAGATTTAGTTCTGTTTTCACCTTCTTAAATTTTTAAATTGTTAATGTTGTAAAAATCATTAATTTAAATATGTTATTCTTTATTCTATGATTCTAATGTTTAAAATTTGTTCGATACTGGTATGAGAATTGTGGAACTGATGATGGACTCTAATCAGGTCCGAAAACGTTTTTCCTGATTAATAAATCTGTGAATACCTTGCTTATAGTGCTGTTTTATTCTCCTATTGACGTTTAAAGCAAGAGTTTGTGATATTTTGGTTATTACATATACAGTATATGGAATACAATACATATATACACAAGATAAGCAGGAAAAAAATCACAGAACACTAATACACACTGAATCACTATATTTTGTATGTAATTAGGTTTAACCGGCCATTTCGTTATCCGGCCAAGGGTTCAGTCCCATGGCGGCCGGTTAAGAGGGCACCTACTGTATTGTGGACAGAACGTACCTTGGATAATCAAAAACTTGGATAATATGAAAGATTTGGTAAATTATTCTTAAATAACCTAGATATAAAATATATGATATACACACTGTTTTTAGATTAGACTTGCTTTTTGAATGTAATGACTTTTATCGTGTGTGTGTGTGTGTATATATATATATATATATACTACTATACTATATATATAATATAGTAACCAGACACGCAAAATTAATTACTCGAATATATATATATATATATATATTAATAACAAGACATAGTTGGCTGGCTGGATGTATGGATATCCCTTTTGTAATCAAATCACATACTGATTTCTATAAATAGGATGTCATTAGAAAGATATAATCTTCAGATTTCAGCAACAGACAAAATATTTTGTTGTTACTAATAATTTAAAAATTAGTTCATCTAAAATACAAATCTACAGGTGATGCTCTAATCTAATAATGGACACATCTAATAATTCCATATACAAGTTTGGAGAAGTTTTTCCAGAGATACTCCAAGGTTATAAGATTAAATCACAAAATTTCTATTCATTATATATGAGTGAATAATGTCTAGCATAATTTAAAAATGAATTTTCTTTCATTTTTGTAATAAAACAGTTTTAATTTTATTTACAACTATTTTATAATAAAAATTCAACATGAGATAAACAGCAATTCATCTTGGATAATATAAAATTTCAGTTAATTGGGTGTATATATATAGATTAAGTATCCCTAATCCGAAATGCTTGGATCCAAGACTGTTCTGGATATTACATTAGCTCCAAGATTGTTGTCCTTTTTGAAGCTATTGGTATTATGATGACATAATGTTTACATGATTTGATAAAATGAACTATATGAATGTTTTCTATATTGCTGAATTTTTTATTTAATTTTTCATACCACAATCAACTACAATTAAGTAAAATCATGAATACAGGGATTTCACTGTATTTTAACAATGTATTAAATTTAATGGAATTAGCAAAGCATTTATTAACAATATTACTAAATAATGTATCCCAGAATAGAATCCCAACCTTAATATTTTGGCTTCTGTTCAGTAGAAAATGGTCATTGAGATCTTATTTTAAAGCTTATCATCTGCATTATCTAATTGAAATCAAAAAATCTATCAAGTTCACTAAAAAATAAACATTGTACAGGATAAAAGAAAAATCTGTACCCCTCTAAATAACTCAATAAATATCATAGATTTCAAAAATCTGTTAATGCCAACAAATAGGAAGTCATGTGAGCTACTCGATAGTGACTTTCAAATGAGCTGATTATGCAAATGAAGACAGTTGCAAATCCTATTCATAAACCATAAAAGATAGGAAAAAATTTTTTCTGAACACAATAAAAAAAAAACTTCATCGAAATTGGGTAATAGTATACTCAAAAATGAAACAAACACATTTATTTCTGACATGTAAGTAAAAAAACCTATGCTAAAAGTTAACACTCCAAATCAATAAATTGAAAACACAGCCTAATCAACAAGAAAAACTAATCAAGGATATGCTCAAAATGTCTTCCACTAATACTGAAGTACATGATTGGATGATAATGGTATGGTAATGAAGTACATGATAATGGGTGGAAATAATACTGAGCATGATGTTGGGTGGAGTTCCTCACAGCCTTTAGTATCAGTAAAAATCTCTGCACAAACAATAATGATGCAGTCTTGAAAATTCTCTACTGCTATCATGCAAGAATGAAAGTTATTGTGGCCTCATCAATTGCTGTTTGTAGGCAAACTGATCTTAGGCATTTCAAGGAATTCACGTATGATAAATCTGTGTTTCATTTTTGAGTGAACTATTCATCTGATTTTCATGAAATTGTTTTTTATTGTATTCAGAATTGATTGCTGAACAAGTTTGTAATTGGAAATTTTTCCCTATCTGTTACAGTTTGAGATAGGATTTACAACTGTCCTCATTTGTATAATCAACTCATTTAAAAGTCACCATCAGGTAGCCCACCCATGACTTCCTATTTGTTGGCATTAACCTATGATAGTTATAAAGTTATTTGGAGGGGTACAGACTTTTCTTCCATCTCGTATATTTTGTGACTTATTTCAGAGGCTATACTAACATTTTTTGTGTATTATTGAACACTTTATCTAGTTCTGGTTCTAATAATATCTGAATCAGTTTCATATGATGCATAGATTTAAACTTATTTTCATAATATAAATAAAGAAAATGGCAAGAACAGTTTTTATATTATCATTATTCATTATCCAGAAGTTGATCTTTACATAACAATAAATCATATCAGTGATCATAATGGCACAGATGTTTGGCAGATATGAATGTTTAGATATATCCAGTTCATTTTTCACAAAGAAAATCTAATTTTGTAAACTGTTAATGTGAATAATTCTTAATAAAGATTCAGAATATATATTTATTCTGAACCCAATTTTTAAATTTTTGCTTAGTAATGCCAGTATAATTAGAATCTATAGAAATTTTTTTTTAATTTGGGATATCTCAAGTTCTGTATATCATGGAAAATTGATTTAGATATTATTAAAACTGGAATTAAATAAGATTTTCAATGATACACAAACAATGATAAGGATATTATTTGAAACAAATGAGAAAATGTTATTTTTTAGATTGATTTTTTGACTCAGATCAGATGATAAGATTTAAAATAAAATTGCAATGAGTTTTTTCCTATTGAATAGAAGCCAAGCTATTAAGAGTGGAATGTTTATTCTGGGATACACCATATACAAGTATTTTAACCTCTTGAGTGCTGGCAAATAATTAAAATTATAATATCTTGCTTATTTTCAAAATTTATAGCATATTTCACCCTCTTTCTAACAAATATAAGCATTTTTTTCCACACCTTTTCATTCCATGTACAAAAATCATTGATATTTTTAGATAGCAATATCTCCTCTGAACAAAACAAGCCAAAATTTTCAGAAATTATAAAAAACCAAGAGTTACGTAACTTTTATTGAATGATGTATAATTATTAAAAATGACAATATTTTGTTGAATTTATATGATTTTTTTTTATTAATGTTTCATATTCATTAACTTGTTCTACATCATTTGTATAATTTTTAGCAGAAAATTCTAACATATACAAAAATGATCTCCTGTCATATATAAACAGCTATATTTTTTTTATATTGCTCTTACTAGACCACATATGATTTATTATAGTCACCCAATTCCACACCTCTGGGGTAAATTAAACTTGGCTGCATTTCCTGGGAAGTGAGTGGCTGCCATAAAGAAATAAAAGTGCCACTTCCATTTAAAGTCAGCAGGATGTTTGTTTCATTTTTGTAATTGTTTTCCTAAATTCTGATGAAATTGAAACAGAATTAATCATTCATTTTTTATTAAAATAAAAATATTGTAGATAATAGAGAAATATTGAAATATTTTTCAGTTTTAAAGCATTTTATGAAAAGCTCATCATATGAAAAATTTGATTTTTACTTAAAATTTCAAAAATATCATTTATCTCATTCCAAAACCAAAATTGCTTTGATACTGTGATACATTACACTATAAAATTAACACAATGGGATAAAAAAAAAAATCCAAATTCTACTGAGTAGTTCCATTCAAAACAAATTTAGAAACCACTATCAAAAAGTGGACATTTTCATGTAATCAACACAAAAAAACTAATTTGCAATAACTGGATTTATAAAAATTGTGATAAAAATCCATTAAAAAATTTAATCACTTTGTGTGCCACTGATGTGTATAGACTCAAAACAGACATAATTAGATCATCACATCTAAACACATCAAAGCTAAAATTGAATAGAAAAGAGAGGAGAACTAAAATTGATAAATTTACATTATTTCAAAGCATTTCTGGATTGCATTTATTTAAAAACCTGGAGGCCACACCATCTATGAAAGATATTCTGCATTGTTAGAAATGGTTAGTATTAAAAGTACTTTGTATTTAGGGATGATAAAAATAATAATTTAAACAGAATATGCCCACAAATCTTTAGTAAATACATTATACTACTACATTTCTTAACCTCTTTTTTATGTAAATATACATCTTGTTCAATAATTTACCAATCACTTAATTTTTAGAAAAAGTTTTATTACCAAAAGATACATTTAAGCAATCACTGTTTCTTTGAAGTGACCTAAAAGGTAATTAATTGATAAGATTTTCAAAATGTTTGCCCTCTGTTATGATCAACACATTTGGTCTCTATTACTCTGCCTAAAGTATTTCGAATTACAGTGGAAAAAGCCTCAGTGATAGCATCTTTCAAATCATTCACAGTTTTAGGGCATGATTTGTATACCAAATCCTTGATATAACCTTAAAGAAAGAAGTCACAAGGGTTTGCATCTGGAGAATAAGGAGGCCATTTGATAACACTAGGGTAATGATTGGGAGAGTGAGCACTTTATTTCCAAATTGGTGTTTATGGTCCTAAAAACATCCAGAACATGATGCAGAAGTATACCATCTTGCACAAACCAGCAACCAGAGTTCATTGCCAGATGACAAATTTCTGAGAAAAGCATGCTTTCCACCATAACTTTGTAGGAATTGCTTATCACAGTGGAGTCAAAACTGGACCAACCAGCTGCATAAACTGTAACTTTAACTGGATGAAGAGGTCGTATTTCAATGAGAACTGGCTTCTCTGATCCCCATATTCAGTAATTTTGTTTATTAACATCAGATAACCAGAAATGGGCTTTATTACTGAATCAAATAGAATCCACATTCAATTGTTTGTTGTCAATAAGTTTAACAATTTTGTTAGCAAATAATTCCCTCTTTTTGATTCAACATGTCATTAAGGTGTTGAATAGAAATGGGCTTTATTACTGAATCAAATACTATCCACATTCAATTGTTTGTTGTCAATAAGTTCAACAATTTTGTTAGCAAATAATTCCCTCTTTTTGATTCAACATGTCATTAAGGTGTTGAAATAACTGGAGGTCTTTTTTTAGGATTGAGTGAACAGATCCAATGCTTACCTTTAGTTGACTGGCCAATTTTTGTGTTGATGTTGAATCATCAGTCATAGTTCTTTGTGCTTATTCCACATTTTCATCCTGGCTGATCTTGGTGCACCAACATTTCCTTTACAAATATCATGAACGTTCACTTCTCTCAAATTTTCTAACCAGGGCCAGAACTGTTGACTTTGATGGCTTGTAAGCTGTTGACTACTTTCTCAGTGTTTTAAGACTTTGATTTCTTTGATGCCAAATTTTCACAAGAAAAACACAAATTCAGTTGCATATGCCATCTTGATAGTTCAACGTGGCCAAATCAACACTGAATCAATTACCTGCAAAGTCGTGAATTATAACAACTATCAATTAATATTAATTAGAACTGTTAGGTTTAAGTTATAACGACTCTGCAATCCAGAGTTCGGCCTGAGCTCAGGTCTTCTTCTAAACTTTGTTTTGAAGTTAATCTAACAACAATAACGTCTAACCAACGAAACAAAATTGGAAATCGGAACTTACAACTAAAAGTACCGATTAAATGTTAGAAACTTATGCTAATAAATTGAATTTTTCAAAACACTTAGATAATAAAAAATACAAATTTATAAGTGTTTTGAGTCTAATAAAAAGTGTTAATAAATGCTTCTATTGAAACGATAATAAAGCAACAATCAATTTTTAAGTTAATCTAACAACAATGTAACGTCTAACCAACGAAACAAAATTGGAAATCGGAACTTACAACTAAAAGTACCGATTAAATGTTAGAACTAGAATGAACAGTGATGTTAGAAACTTATGCTAATAAATTGAATTTTTCAAAACACTTAAAACACTTATAAATTTGTATTTTTTATTATCTGAGTCTAATAAAAAGTGTTAATAAATGCTTCTATTGAAACGATAATAAAGCAACAATCAATTAATCAACAAAACTTGTTTAATAATTAAAATATCAAAACAACTATTCACAAGAACAAATCTTAAAATACTAATTAAATCTACTACCTCCACCACCGATACAAACTTCGAGCAAATTTTAGATCTTTACAAGAATTCCAATGTCACTTAACCAACCTTACGTTGATACAACACCTTGTTGAGTTGTTGGTTGCATCGGCTTTTATATCCGAGTGACGTACAGCCCTGTGTTGCTTCATTTACATAAATATACGTAACATGTTTAAATTTATTAGCTTACAGAGTTATCAATTCATGTCCTCTTCTTTACAGTTTAATTATATACAAACAAAGCCTCAATGCGAGATCATTCTTACATTCTCATATCGGATCAGTGGAAAATTAGTTAGATAAGATGATGTCATTAACTGGGACAGCTCTTCCGGAGGATGGTTTCCGATTCTGTAACATGTGATTGCTAACTATTACCACGGAGAGTGTGGAAGTCAACTGTTAAACTAAAATATAATATGTTAGCTATCGATAAATAATAAAAGAGTATAATAAAATAAAATAGGACAGATCAGAGTTAACTTCCTCACATACCTACAAGCATGTGCTCAAAGAATAATTGAAAGTGCTACTCTCTTGTATTTCAAACATTATTCCAAAACTAAGTGTTTGGTTAATTATTGAACATTATAAATATATACTCATGTTTATGCCAAATTAATGCAAGATACTTTAGATATATCTTTATGATATCTGCCAGATTGATTATAGACCTATAATTGAATATTTCACTTAAAAATGGAAACTAATTTATGAATTAAGTCAAATGTATTTCTCTCTTGTAATGGATTTTCTAAGCAATGAACAATTTTTCTTATATTTTCTTTCTATTTAGATTTCTTTTAAAAATACTCAAACTCTTAGCTGGTGACTTGCCATTTATAAGATGGTTGACTTTAATTATACATTAATAGTACTCCTGATAAACTGGGGTAGTTGGGAAATTAATTATCTCAGATAATTTGCAAAATAAATTGCATGCATATAATCCTTAGAAGCTAAGGATTATATGCATGCAATTTATTTTATGCTTGGAAAGTTCCATGTGTGTTGAAAACATTTCTGAAAATAATGTTTGGCTGTTAAAGAGTTAGTTTATTACTATTGTATTTGTTTGGGCAGTCTTTATGAATTTGTAATATGTCAATGATTTCATAAATAACATTTTCAGTAATAATGCTTACTCATATTTTTTAGCAAAATAAGTATAACAATGCTCCAAATTGTGTGATGCAAGAGAATGGCAAATGTAGTGGAAGATTCAGTCAATTAGAGTTGGGACGATACGATACATTGTATATCTTCGATTTACTCGTCTTGATATTCCGATAATTTTTGATATTTTTTGAATGCCAATATATTTAATGATACAATATTATACTTGTGATAATTTATCGGTTTCTATATAGTTGGGAAATTAATTATCTCAGATAATTTGCAAAATAATTTGCATGCATATAATCCTTAGAAGCTAAGGATTATATTCATGCAATTTATTTTATGCTTGGAAAGTTCCATGTGTGTTGAAAACATTTCTGAAAATAATGTTTGGCTGTTAAAGAGTTAGTTTATTACTATTGTATTTGTTTGGGCAGTCTTTATGAATTTGTAATATGTCAATGATTTCATAAATAACATTTTCAGTAATAATGCTTACTCATATTTTTTAGCAAAATAAGTATAACAATGCTCCAAATTGTGTGATGCAAGAGAATGGCAAATGTAGTGGAAGATTCAGTCAATTAGAGTTGGGACGATACGATACATTGTATATCTTCGATTTACTCATCTTGATATTCCGATAATATTTGAATGCCAATATATTTAATGATACAATATTATACTTGTGATAATTTATCAGTTTCTATATGTATTTAAATTATTGGTTAAATTTATCGACAGTTAAATTTGAAATATTAAATCATATTTAGTAAATTATAATAAGTTAAAGATAATGCCCGATTTCGAACAAAATAACAATATGAAATAACAATATAACAAATAATTTTGCTTGAAGGGAACAAAATTCCCAGCTACTGGGACTATCACAACAGACTGAAAAAATAACAGTGGACAATAAACAATTGGAGGGATGAATATGGAACTATGCCACTACTTGGATCAGGCAATATTAGATCGCCATGCAGATCCAATAAAATATTGGATAAGTGCAAATTTTTGCTATCCAAATTTATAAAAGATTACACTGAAGTATCTGATTATATCAGCTACATCACTGCTGAATGCTTGTTTAGTAAGCTAGGTGCAATGATATGTTCAAAAAGAAGTAGGTTGAAGCCTGAATTAATTTCAATGATTTTGATGCTGAAATCAATTAAAAATCACCAGAAATTTGATTCTATTATCACATCTGGCAGGCGACCGGATGGCTGAGTGGTAATGCTGTCGGCGTACCATGCGGGTTTGCTTCCTGGGTCTGATCCTGGATTTTTACGGGGTACTGAGCCTGCCCGCTGATCCTCTTCTTTACCATCCAACTCCCTCTACAGGTGTGGATGCAGGCCTGGTTGGAACTCGCTCCACCCCCTTTGTAATCTCCCTATTTGGAAAGGGGGTGTAAAATATGCATAAAAAAATCGCATCTGGAGTTTTAAAGGAAATTATTGTTCATTTTTTCCCATAGTATCATATCGTGATATTTTCGATATCATCCCAAAATATCGCATAAAAATCCATATTGGAATATCACCGATATGATATTTTGTTCCGTATCGCACATCTCTACAGTCAATCAAGAATTTAGATATTTTCAAAAAATACGTATGCCAAAAATATGAAGATCAAAAAGTTCTTATCTTCCTGTTTATGTGTGCCATAAATCTGTAATTATAAATAATGATAGGACCTGTCAAAACAAAAAAAAAAAAAAATGCATATTAATAAGACAGTAACCTGTTTAATTGGAGTTAGTGTGATAATAGATGATGTCATGATAAATTCCTCAGTCTTTAAAGAAAACTGCACAAACAATTCACACAGAAGGAATGCTCATCATATGAAACTGAAACAAAGACAACAGGAATTGAAATGTGTTCACACCTACCTACAGGATGATTAAGAGAAGAAGGAATGCTCATCATATGAAACTGTGAAACAAAGACAACAGGAATTGAAATGTGTTCACACCTACCTACAGGATGATTAAGAGAAGACCGTCCAAGCAAGGTCATGTTATCTATGTTTTGGAATGCAAAGATATCATATTGAAAAATTGCTTACAAAAAGGGTTTATTACAGGAATTTGCTATAAAAGTCAAGGAAAAAGATTGGTTTGCTTTCAAAAGATGTATTGCTGCTAGCTGATAATGCAACTGCATACCAAACTGCAGAAACAGTCACTTTCCTGAACAAACATGGCTGTGAAAACCTTGTCCCATCTCCAGTATTCTTCCTGTTTAGAAATATAAAAAAGCATTTAAGAGGAAAAGTTTTTGATAATGATGAGGCCATTACTTCTGTGGAAAGTTAGTATGCTTCCAAATGTGCCAACTTCTACAAAGATGGGATTAAACAACTGTTCCACATGTGTGAGAAATGTGTGGCCTAGGAGGTAGATATGTAGAGAGAGAAGAGTTAGAAGACCAACTTTCAGATCCTTAGAAAGTTACTTTTTGGTCTCCCTTCATATTATTGGTATTTCTTATCAATGAAAATTTGCTCATATGATACTGAATTTTTTTATTGCAAAACTGAGGCCCAGAGAAATATTTGAGTACTACTGAAGTACAGTTTCAATACAAGTCCTGATTGTTTCAGGTTCCATTTAGTCCAATGTTTCCCAACATGGGGCAATTTGATTTTTCAAGGGGGTAATTTGAGAATCAGTTATTAGCAATGAACTTTTTTCATTTTTTTTTTATTTTAGGGGCAATATATACAGTATATAAATATATATTGTGATATACTCATTTTTTAAATCAAAATCAGAATGTACATGGCAGTTGTGAAACTTAATTTGCTGTTTTTCTTATTAATTTATATTATTATTATTATTATTTTTTAACAATTTTTAGTGATTTCTTCCTCAGTACTCAACTGATTCTTTTGTTCTTTTATTTTTCTGTTTCATGGACGTCATATTTTTGGAAGCCTGTTTAGACCAAATTAATAGCCTTTTAGGCTTTCTCTAGTGTTCATTTTTTGAATAAAAAAATTTGTGTGTCACGGGGGCATCGGGTTTTAGAGATGTTTAGGTGGAGCATGGCCCAAAAAAGGTTGGGAACCACTGATTTAGTCTAAAGCAGTGGTTTCCAAACCTTGTCTGCATCCCCTTTTTTCATAAAAACTTTGTAAAACCCTCATTTTATAAATACTTTCTGCTTATAGTTTATACTACAAAACAATATACCATATTCCATATAAATAAAGTTCTTATACATAAAAAAATATATTTATTATAGTGTAATAATTTTTAATACAATTAAACAAATCTTACAAAAAACATGAAAAATAGAACATGTTTTTCAGCACACACACACTCTCAAATTAGAGTGTCAGTTTAGATATCATAATTCTTTTTCAATCACTAAATGAGATTGATATTTTTGCGTTTTTCAGCACACACTCTCTCAAATTGGAGTGTCAGTTTAGATATCATAATTCTTTTTCAATCACTAAATGAGATTGATATTTTTGTCTTTAAAACAGCTACAACAGAAAGTTTCTGGGTACATGAATATTTGCACTGTATTTATATAACCCTTTTGCTGATTTGTTTTTTTGACATCAGTTTGAATTTATTTTTTTTGTTTGTTTGTCTCAAAAATGATGTTTTTGTTAATTCTTGCACATCCTCCTTTGAATAGACTGATGCACCACCCCACAGTTTGGAAAAAACACTAGTCTAAGGTGGCAAACTGAAGTAAAACTTTAAATTCTGAGAGAGAATAAGTTAGTGAGGAATCATTACACGCACACAATTTGATTTTGTAGAAAAGAAAACATCATAGTTTCAAAAGCAAATAGTCATTAAAGAACTTTTTGCATATTAAAGTAAAAGGAATATTTCTGATATCTCTATAATGTAAGGAGACCATGAATATTGTGTGCGCTACTCATTTGAAATTTATGATTTTATTAAGAATTTTTATATAAGATTCTGTATAGTCCAAGTTGTTTGGTTATTTGAAGCACTCTCTCTACTTCAAAATTATCAAGATTACTGTATTGTATTTTCTACAATACAGAGTTTAGTGTCAGATATAGCATTTTAATCTTTATGGTTTATTTGAAAAATGTACCGAGCGAGAGAATCATTAAAGCATGCCTTTTTTTTTTCCAAGGATTTAAATTTTTGCATTTTGGCAATAATATGCAAAAAAGTTAAAATTATCATATCTTGTTTAATTTTCGTCAAAATCTTTTGAAATTTTTACCATTTATTATGTTTATTATTATTTCTGACAATGAATTTTTTCAAAAATTTTCAGCAATCTCATATATGGAATAAAAAAAAATTTTTTTTTGCATGAAGATTTAGCCATCCAATGAAATAATTGCTATCTTTGGATAGTGGCTGGGCTTCTGAATAAAACAAAAATAATTGCTATCTTTGGATAGTGGCTGGTCTTCTGAATAAAACAAGCCATAGATGATGAAAATTTGATTTTTTATTGAATTTTTTTTTTTTTGAAAAAATGATCATTAGTATGCAAATTTTGATTAAAATATGTTGTGTGATTATTTCAAAATATCGCTATTATTATTAGTTAATATAAATTCAAATTATTAAAATGAAAAATATATCAAAAAAACATTTTTACTTTTGATTTATTTACATTGTCTCTTCTCATATATAAGCAACTATATTCTTTATTTTGCTTTTATTTGACTCTCACACCACACTTTCTAGAAAATACTAGATTTGGCAGGAAAAGGGAGGGAAAGAAGTAATGGCAATAAACAATAAAAGTGCCATACCCCATTTACTGGCAGATCTTTACATTAATATATTAGTTTTTTGACAAAAAATACAATGAAAATGAAATAAAAAAAAATCAGTAATTAATAAAAACATTGTTTAATTCTATTAAATTAGGCAAAATTTTGGTAAATTTTTTATAATATAAACTAAAAAAATAATGAGTAGTTAATTTTATTTCAACATATACAGTCAATCAAAAAAGTGTTGGGACACAACAAGCTCTCAATCATTTATTGAAGAATAAATAAATAATACACTGAAATTAATACTGTTTTCACTACAGTCACTATATAAACTAAAACAAAGTTTTTGATATGAAATAAATAAGAAATACCACACACCTTGTGTTCAAAGTGAAAAATCACGCTCAAAAAAGTATTGGGACATAGAGGAAAAAGTCCAGTGAATAAATTTGACACACTTAAAAATACAAAATAATTAAGTACTTTCTTAAGTATGTGTATTCTTAAGTATGTGGGTCATGGATGGAAGCATGCCAGAAAGCCTTTGAGATATTAAAACAAGCACTTATATCTGCTCTGATACTACAGTTGACAAAAACAGGAGAAACATATACATTATATATTGATGCAAGTGGTGATGGGTTAGGAGCTGTTCTATGTCAGAAAGGGGTCATCTAATATGTTAGTAGAACTTTGAATAAAGCGGAACAGAATTATTCTATTACTGAGTTGGAGTGTCTAGCTGTCATATGGGCCATTGAAAAATTCCATAAATATCTCGACAGTACCGAATTACTACTATTACTGCTATGAAATAGCTAAAAAGATCAACTAATCTCACAGGTAGATTAATGAGATGGGCATTATGAATACAAGAATTTAATTTTTCAGTGAAACACATCAAGGGAACTGAGAATCAGTTACCAGATGCACTATCCAGATCTCCCGACTCAACTGATAATAATGAAAAAGACAACTATTGTTCTCACATCTGCGCAATCCTCTCCATTTCTAGAAAAAATGAACTGATTAACAAATTACGAAATGATGACAAGAGGCGAGAATTATATGAATATTTAGCAAACAGAAGTCTACCTCCAGACCCACAATTAGTTACTGAAATTATAGGTAAGTCAAGACATTATACTGTATTATACAAGGAAAACAGATCAATCTGAAGGCTTTAGACCCATAACACCAAGGACTCTTAGAGATGCTGTACTATGAGAATTAATCATCTGACGTTGGTCACTTGGGTGTCAGAAAGACTATGGAAAAGATTCAGCAAAGATGTTATTGGCCAGCCATGTCTCAAAACAAAGGATTACATCTTATTCTGTCATACTTGTCAAACCATCAAATTTGATCAGAAATGTCCTGCAGGACTAATGCAAAATACAGAAATTACAGAACCTGGAGATCAAGTAGGTGTTGATATCCTTGATTCCTATCCTTGGTCCAGGAAAAGTAGTAATTATATCTTAGTGGTAACCGATTATTTTAGTAAATGGATTGAATTATTTCCATTGAGAGATATTAAGGAAGAAACTGTTGTGAAATGTCTTGTTAATGAATATTTTTGCAGATATGGACTACCTAAAATGTTAATTTCAGATAATGGACCTCAATTCATTTCTCATTTGATGGCAGAAGTTTGCACCCAGATGGGGATTAAACATGTGTTCATTACTCCATATTATCCACAGTCTAACATGACAGAATGACCACAGTCCTCTACCGGAATCTATAAATTACTCCATTATTTAAACATTGTTTTATCACAACAATTTTATGACTATTCCTAATAAACCATTTCTTCTAAATGTAAATTTTTGTAAAGGAAGGAATTATTGATAAGGAAGATCACTACGGTTTTTACTACATGGCTACTAAAAAATTTTAATGCTTTTAGTGTTAAATTTGGTATGTAGAAAAAATTTTGTATTTAGAAATTAGTAATATAAATGTTAATGTTTAAATAATTATTACAGCATGGTTCATAATATAGAACTGAAGAGAGCTTAAGAAGCCGAAATGGATTTTCTAATATAGCCATGCATCCAGTATGTATTTTTAAAGAAATTTTTAAATTTGAAATAAAAAGTATTTCAGAAAAAATGGTTTATTAGGAATAGTCATAAAATTGTTGTGATAAAACAGTGTTTAAATAATGAAGTAATTTATAGATTCCAGTAGAGGACTGTGGTAAACATAAAAGACTGCCTATGTAAAACTAAATGACAGAATGAGTTAATCATACCTTAGGCTGTATGATTTCAGCATATATACATAAAAATCATCGAGATTGGGATGTTCACCTGCAGGAATTAGCTTTAGCTATACGTTAAACCATCCAAGATTCTACCCAGTATACACCGTCAAAATTGAACCTTGGACAAGAAATTATGCTTCCTTGGGATCGCCTGACTCAGTATCTGAACTCACCCACTTCTGTTGAAGATAAGTTAATGGAACTACAAAAGATTCTAAATGCAGCCAGACAAAATGTCATTTCCACTCAGAATCAACAAAGACAGCATTATAATCATTGCCATAAACAACAAACATTTCAGGTGGGTAATTTAGTATTATTAAAAACTCATCCTATTTCTTCTGCCTGCAGAAAATTCAGTGCCAAGTTGGCATCTTTCAAAGGCAGGACCTTATGAAATTTTGAAGATCATATCTACACTTAACTACAAATTAAAGGATTCAGTTAGTGAAGCCATTCGTGGCTGTCAACAAATTGCCAATTTGAAGAAATAGTCTGTTTAACAGACCATCTTACCCAGTGAGGAACATCATTGGAGATGCTGGTGGTGTAAGACCTGCAGCACCAGTACATAGCGTCGTCAGAGGAAAAGTTTCCGATTTGCATGTCAATACAAGTTCCAATGTGCCGCCCCACCGCTTAGACCAATGCAGAGGGTAGATTATTGTCACCTTGCCAGACTTCCTCCTTGAAGAAGGATATGATTTTCTTTTCAGCAGTAGTAATTGTAAATTCAAAAAGATTGCATCATTGAAACATTTTTGAACTTTAAACATTGTTCATCAATGATTGTAAGAGATTATTACTAAAATACTAACAAAATTTAAAAATTAACAGGGGGAAAAGTCTCTTACAGCCTTTGAAATGAATTAGTATTAAAATTTTCCTCAAATGATCTATATTGATCAAGCATCCTTTTATGGATATAATGTATTATTTTGTTAAGAAAGTAACCTCCACATGTTAGATTTTAAGGGTCAACTAAGTGCTCATAGAAAAAGAGAAACTTTATTAATTTGATATCAGTGAGGCTATGGAAAGTTTAAAGAATGTATAAACAGGTAATTTTCCTGTGTGCCGAATAAGCACTGAGAAACTTGGTGAATAATTTCTGTCGTTAAAAAGACCTTTGAAATGAATTAGTATTAAAATTTTCCTCAAATGATCTATATTGATCAAGCATCCTTTTATGGATATAATGTATTATTTTGTTAAGAAAGTAACCTCCACATGTTAGATTTTAAGGGTCAACTAAGTGCTCATAGAAAAAGAGAAACTTTATTAATTTGATATCAGTGAGGCTATGGAAAGTTTAAAGAATGTATAAACAGGTAATTTTCCTGTGTGCCGAATAAGCACTGAGAAACTTGGTGAATAATTTCTGTCGTTAAAAAGAGATAGATAGTACTTTTTTAAGTATAATTAATCATACATATCACCGCTATATATTATTATTTGATAAACGGGTAAGCTCTGACAGACAAAATTTAAAGGAAATGCTATGCAATTCCTTATTTTACAAGGGGAAGAGTGCGAAGAGGTTAGCTCTGCCCTATCCTGTTTATTATTTTATTATGCTCTTTTATTATTTATCATTATTTTCATTATTATTTAATGTATTAAATTTTAGTTTAAGAGTTAGCTTACTTTCCACATTCTCCATCTCAGTATTTAGCAATCACGTGTTATGGAATGGGAATCTGTCCTCCGAACAAGCTCTCTCGGTTGTTGACATCATCTAATCTAAATAAGCTTACTACTGACTCGATGTGAGAATATAAGAATGATCTCTTATTGATGTTTTGTTCAGTGCATAATTAATTTGTAAAGATGATGACATGAACTGATTTACTCTGTAAACTAATAAATTTAAACTTGTTACACAAAATTATGTAAATGTAGCCAAGCTTGGGACTGTATATCACTCACTTGTCAGTATAAAAACCTACTTATCCAATGACACAGCGAGGTGTTGTATTGATACAGAACTGGCTAAGTGACAATCGAATTCTTCTAAAGAACTACAATTGCTTGAAGTTTGTATCAGTGGTGGAGGTATTAGAAATTAAGTAAGATTTAAGGTTATTTATTGTGAATACTGTTGTTATTGGATTTTTTGGATATTTGAGTTTGATTAAATAAGCTTTGTTGGTTATTTGAATTTTGCTTTATTATTGTTTAAATAGAGCTTTGTTTATACTTTTGTAAGTGTTTTTGAGTCTAATAAATTTATATTTTTGTTATTTAACTTGTTTTGAGAAGTTATTCAATTTATTAGTAAAAGTTTCTAACATCGTTTTGTCATTTTCGATCTAACACTTAATTAATACCTCTAGTTGTAAAATTCTGGTCATTTGATTTTGCTGGTTAGACATAAAAGTTAAATTGTTTTGAATTATATTTATTTTAGAAAGTAGTAAAAGACCTGAGCTCAGGCTGAACTCTGGATTTGCAGAGTCATTAGAACCATTAGGTCCTATTTATTTAGTTATTATTGAAATATCTGTTAGAATTAGTGACTTTGCATTCCATTTAATTGTGGTGACCACTACCAGTTGGCTACAAGAGGAAATATTCACTAGTACTCTCTCAAAGATTTGCACTGCTTATTCTAACATAACTAATTACAACTAGCCAATTATCAGGAAATAATAATCATCTCAAAGAAAATCACTTTACTGAATACAAAGTAGCACTTTCGGCATTCATAGATTTCCTCTTCAGCTTTATACAACAAATTAAATTCTCTTCCAATTCATTAAAATTTAAAATTAAATTAAACATAATTTCTATAGTAACCAAAACTTGTTTTATTAATTTAAAATTGAAAAATTTTTTATATTAAATTGTTGTTAGATATATTAATGCAATTTTTTTTTTATATAAAAATCTTCAGTAAGCTATTAATTTAGACAAAACCTCCAGGCACTGGTCAATTCTCCTGGATCTACAATGTTGACAGGTTTAATTGGTTATTTTTTTCTTTTTTAATATAGCAAGAGATTCTTCCCACCTTACTATATATGTATTTTCTTGTGTCTTAATAATTTTTGCACTGTCCCAATTTATATTTTGATTACTGTTTAAAGCTATTTTGTGCCAATGCTATAATAGTTTTCTCTTTTTCTATGTAGTATTTATGTTTTAAAATTCTTTTAGGAAGTATGCGAAGTGTACTCACTAGCACATTATCTTCCTTTTATATTTCTCGCTTCTGAAATAGTGTGGGTGCACATGCAGTTTGAACATGACAAAAATCCAACAGAATTTGATTAATTACACCTGATGATGATGATAATAACAATAATGATAAAAATGGCCATGGTGAAAACACAATAATAGATGACAAATAAGAGAGAAAAACAGGAGAACTCTGTCTGAGCTGAGGAACAAATGATTTATATACATATTATTTCATGCCCGGAACATGATCTGGATATTCAACGATTAATTCAGCAATGAAAAAAGACAAATTTACATAAATTTTATAAGAATTTAGTTAGTGCACTGTTTTCCCTTCATCTGCCATTGTGTTTCCTTCAGTCGGCAGCTGACCTGAATTTGATGTGCCATGTCACTCTAGGCTAGCATTTCCCAAAATATGTTCCACGGAAGATCAATAAGTGTATATAAGCCTCATATGATTTTAAATGCTGTGCCAAGTTGAAACGGAGTTGCTAATTTATTTTTCATAATTACAATTTGATGATAAATGCTTTTTTGTTTTGTTTTCTTAATTCTTATACTTACTTGCCTAATTTATTTATTATTAATATTTACCTATACTATGAAATAAACAAGATGTTCCATAAAAATTTCAGGATTTGTGAGGTGTTCTGTCATAGAAAAAGTTCAAAAAATGCTGCTCTAGACAACAAACAACAATAAAAACAGTTTAAGTTGATATTACTAATAAAATTTTGTTTGTTAAGCCATTAATTGCTGTGTTATTTATTTCCTTTTTTGAGGTCAGCAATAGCCTCCAATTTCACAATAAAACATGGTAGGTAAGTAATGTTAATAATGCCATCTTACATAAAAAACAGAAATCAATTTTGTAAGATAGCAACTGTAATAGAAAATTGATCTGAAGAAGTGCAAATTATAATTTTTCTTCTTCATGCCAAACACATTTCAGCAGCTGAAATATACCATCAGTATGCAAGTAATGCTACTGCACAACAATGCACACCCATACAACTGCCATCACCACCAAAGTTGTACAGGTGATTCCAGTGGATGATAATAGATCATTTTCCCTACAACCAGATCTGTCCCCAAGTAATTATCACTTGTTCCTAACACTGAAACAGCACTTGGAGAAGATATTTTGCTAGTGATGAAACATTACAAGAATATCTGAAATGGTGATTGCATGATAACAACAAGTATTGGAAGGATGTTGAAAAATATGCCAAAAAAGGACAAATATTTTTCCAAAATTTGTTTATCTATCCACTAGAATAGATAGAGAAATACAAAAGACAATTAAGCAGTTATGAGCTCATTGGGCAGTACAAAAGATTATCATTGAATCTCATTGGGCAGGCCACATTATGAGATGCAATGATAATCACTCACAAATAGAATTACAGAATAGTAACCAGTGTAAGGGAAAAGACATTCTGACATCTCATTACCAATGGATATAGATTACACAACATAGATGTATATAAAGATGAAGAAAAGAGGCATATATAGGGTGAGTTTTTTTTATCTTGAGACAACTAAATATCTTAATTGGATCTCATTATTTCAGAAAAAGTTGAGTGAGTTTTTTTTATCTTGAGACAACTAAATATCTTAATTGGATCACATTATTTCAGAAAAAGTTGTAGACAAAAGTTGTAGGGTTTCGAAGGGGCAATCAATTGGTGATCTTGACCTTCCATGTCATTTGAAGGACAAGTCGTTTTTTTTAAATGGGAAGACATACTTTTGACTCCAGCAATGGAAAGAGCGGAAAATTTCACAATCTGATATACCCTTGACCTTAAGGTTTATGTCAAAGGTCAAGGTTATTTGCAGGTCAAAAGATTTTTCCAACGGGAAATCATAATTTTTATCATGTTTTTTTAATGACCTTATTACTTTGACCTTTAAAAGCATTCACTATTTTTAGCACTACCCAGGAGTAACAACATGGACATAGTAGTTTTCTGTTCCCTTTGGGGTGCCTGATTTCAATGAATCCCCTCGCCTCTCACCATCAGGGTGATTGTTTTCGGTGCATCACTTTACTTTTCACCATCGCTTGAGGTATTGGTTTTGTGGAAAATTTGACCTAAACCTTAAGGTCAAGGGTATATCAGATTGTGAAATTTTCCGCTCTTTCCATTGCCAGGGTCAAAAGTATGTCTTCCTATTTAAAACAGACTTGACCTTCAAAATTACATTGAAGGTCAAGGTCAAGGTCAGATTTAAGGTCACCAATAGATTGCCCCTTCGAAAGTCAAGGTCAAAGTCACATTCAAAATCACCAATTGATTGCCCCTTCGAAACCCTACAACTTTTGTCTACAACTTTTTCCGAAATAATGAGATCCAATTAAGATTTTAGTTGTCTCAACATAAAAAAATTCACCCTGTATATCCAGCACTGGATGAAAATAAAAATGCTGATTTCAACAAGGAATCTAAATCTTCATGGCAATTACATGGGAAAAATAAAAGAAATATATATTCATCCAGATTTTATCATCATTTAGTAAATAAAAATATGTTACAGATTTGAACCTTATAAACTTTTTTGGCATTATCCTCATATTGGGATAGGATGAGAGAGATGAGTGCAAGAATTATAGGAATAAAAGTTTGTTGAGTATATTGTTGAAAAATGAAAACATGGATTGAGAGAGTAGGATATATACTCTGGCTTCAAAATGGAACAGGCTGTATGGATCATATATTTTAGAAAAGTATCTGCAACTGAAAAAGAAGATATTCAGTACATTTGTAGATCTTGAAAAGGAATATATGGCTGTGTGGGGCTGTGATAGTAATATATGCTGTCAGTTGTGAAAGTGTTAGATTAATATGCAAGAATGGCTTGTAATTAAAAAACAAAGAAGACAAGGTTGTATAATGTCTCCATGATTCTTTAATATGTACATGCAATATATACATGTGCATGTGTATGAGGAAAGGAAATTATTTGGAGGTAAAAATGACGGCAAGTATGTTATATGCTATATACCACTAACGTCATACTATCTGAAAACGAATAAGGTCTGAAGACACTTGGTACATTGGTTGAATGAAACATGAGAAGCAGATTCCCACAGACTTTACATGATTAAATGTAGAAAGATATAAATGCTAGTGTTTGAAGGTAAGTGGAGCATAACAAAGTGTCAAATCAAGTTGAATGGAATGAACTTAAAGCAAGTGAATGAGTTCCAATTATACAAACTTGGAAAAGTGTGTTTTAGAGAGATCTTATTGATGTTTAAGTCATGAGGAAAGTAAATTCTGGATGGAAAATTATGTATGCATTTTGAAGATACAGAAAAAAATGAGTATTTTCTAAATGACAAAGTGACCAGGACATCCAAACCTGGTTTTCACAATGGTTTGATGTTTTCAATCTGGGAGTTAGCAATGATGGTAGTCAAGTTGCCTTAGCCTGTAGATGAATGTCCTAGTCATCTGGTCTGTGCCAGTAGTTAAAAACAAATTTTGAAAACTATGCAATGATTAGTAGAATTTTGTGAATAATTCTTCAACCACAGTAGAACTCTGTTAGTCTAAAAAAGAACAGTTCCATAATCACTATATATTAAATAACAACAAATACAAACAGATTTGATTTTTACAATGACAATAAAAATGATGATAATGGATGAGTTCAGGACATGTAATGAGAAAATTCTGGTGAATGCTGATGATAGATTGCTTATATAAACAACTTTATGCCATAGGCATGATCAGTGTACACAGATGATTTGCATAAAATTACAGCGAAAAATGATGAACTTACATGGATCTATAACAAACTGAACAACAGCCAGTTGGAATGCTATTATTTCTTCCATTCATCATATTTTGGTTTCTGCTATTTTTCTAGCAGATGACAATGAATAGAGATAAATTCCAGTTAACACAAAAAATGATGTAGGTTATTATTAGTAATAAAAACATTTTCTATTACACTGTTAGTTACTAATGTTATCTAATTTTTATGAAGTCAACAATGGCTTTCCTCACAAATCAAGGATGATTAAATTTTTTCCCTGCTTGAAGGCTTTGTTAATTAATATAAAATAGAAAAGGGATGGTGATAATAAACAGAAAAGGGTTTGATAATAAAATAGAAAAGGGATATATTCTTAAAAAATATGGAATGAATATTTGTCAGATACTAGGATGGCTGTGTATCATTGATTGATGGTTGCAACACTGATACATGGGAGTGATATTGTATGTGGTATGAAAGGCATAAAAACATTGAGGGATAGCATCTATTTTCCTCATATATCTCTTCTGGATATGAGATACTTGAGAATAGCTGGAGTGAAATTGTATGATTGTCTTAATTGATAAAGTGTGAGAAAAGTGTGGAGTGAAAAAGTATTGTTGATGCAATGCCTAAATCAACTTTGACAAACTGATTTGGCCACATGCAGCAATTGACAAAACAATCTGGATACCTAGAAGCTATGTATGGAAAAAGAAAGGATATCTGGATACCTAGAAGCTATGTATGGAAAGAGAAAGGATATCTGGATATCTGGATGCTATGTATGGAAAGAGAAGGCCATGGAGTGAATAGAGAAAACAAGTCAATGGGTATTTGAGGATTTATGGATTTGAAAATAAGAAATACATATTTGTATGAAGAAAAAACTATGGAGAAAGCTCTATTGTATAGGAAGAGGATACATCTGATATTGTGATCAGTGGTACATGAGATGGGTTTGTGTGTATTGTTCATCCTCTTATAACAAATGCGTCAATTCAATACTTTATAGCAGGAGAATTTGATAAAATTTCCTTATTTTTAATGACCAGTTTGTTATAATTTTAAAAAAATCTATATATATTTTGATTCCAAGAAACTGCTTTAATAACTTCACATATAATGTTATTGATAAAAATATCAATTGATATAATGATATTTATAATTTGTTTTTCTTACATTTCTTATCATTTATAAATTCTCTGAGTTACTTTAATATACTAAATATATGGAAAATTTTTATGTATTTAAATTAAAAAAACCTTATTAATCTGAATGAGTGACAATGTTATAAAAAAAATAGAAGTTAGCTCATGCTTCACTTCTATTTTTGAAATAAAAGTTGTATTGCTTTTCAATATATGTCAGATATTCCACTATTTTGTAAAGTATAATGTAGATTTACATTGCATTTTCTGCTAAATAACTTCAATTTTTTATGTACAGTATTATAGTGTTAATAAAATCATATATATAACAAACATTATTAGCAGGAAACTGTTTTTTATTTATTAAAAATTTTTGAATTTTGTTATAGTCCTGAATTGTGATTGGCTTTATAAAAATAATTTTGTTACAATTTAAATGAATTACAATGAAAATATAAAAATAATATGTTATAATTAATATTTCACCAAATGATATTATAACATGCACTTCATGGAAATTAAGCATAAAATTTCCCTTGTTTATTAAATGTTAAAATAATTTATGGATAATGTGCTATTTCATATTTTTCCTTTATGTCCTTTATGTTTTCTTTTAAACAATGTGGTATTCTTATAAGCCTCCTCTTCCTTTGGAGTATAGGCTAAAAGTGAAAAATTTTATGATATGAAAATGATAATTTTTTGATGTGAATGTTTAAAAAGTTCATATTTTGTTTCTATTAGTTAATAATAATAATAATAATAATAATAATAATAATAATAAATTATTTAATCATTAATTAATTTATTATTATTATTTGACTTAAAATCAATGAATTGGCAAGACCTATATTAATCCCAATGTTCCATTGAGAATGTATAATATTGCCTGTAATTTTGATTAAAATGTCTAAAGTATGATTTTCTAAGAAACCTAACCACATAGGAAGTCAAATCTGAAAATAAGTACTGATGTTTTGGCCAAGAACTGTTACAAGAACAAACGAAGCATCATTTTTATAATGATGTGAACTAATTCTGAATGTGTCACTTTAGTTATTTTCAGTAAGTATATTAAATTTTAAGCATCTCAATAATTGTGTTAGTTAAAGGTGGCAAACAAAAAATATCACAATCTTAATGACTGAATGATAAATTCCTAGCTTTCTTTGGAGAAAATGATTTTCATCTCAACTTCTAATGAAAGCACTGTTACATTAGCAATTTCCTAAATATAATGAACAAAATCTTTTAAATTAATAAATTTTTATTTTAAAGAGAGTGATTATTTTTAATCATTATATATTGCAAGAATAGGGTCATAATTTGTTACATGCATGTATACCATTTCTGATAATTGCACAAAAATTATTTCTACAAATATTGTTTATTATTTTACTTTCTAACATTTATTTTATAATTGTATAGTTATTTGTTAAATGATTTGAAAATTTTTTAGTATATAAAATAAGAAGATAGCTGTGTACCAGAATATCTTAATCACTATTTAAAACTTAATAAAAAAACTTAAATAAAAATCTAAAATTATATATATAATTTTTATATTTTTGTATAAATATAATTTTTAAAGTTTATTTTATGCATGCTACAAAGCAATGAGAAACTGACAACTGCCACACTGCAAATAGAAGAGCTATTTTTAGAAATGATTAATTATCAATTCAAATATTTTGATTACACAACTTGTATAGTATAGAATATCATTCATCAAGTTTTTCTTCAATTGTTTTTCATGCATTGCAAAATTTTGTGTGTGTATTAGAAAGGACCTAATGATTTCAGAAAATTCTAATTTTACCAGATTTTATTATTCCTCTGCTGTATGGCTGATTATTTAATTGCATATAAAATAAACAGAGATAGTATAAACAATGTCAGATTATTATGTTAAATATATCAATTATTTGTTTGTTAATTAGCAATTATAAGACTACCTATTATTATATTAATACATAAATTTAAAAATAAGCATGTTTTTACATTATCAGTTATAACAGCTATAATGAGCAATTCTACCAAATTTTATGATACTTGTAACAATAGTATTTTACTGTGTAAATTAATTTAAGTAAAAATACAACAAAATGAATTATTTACATATGTTGTATGGTATATACACTATAAAAGAAATTAATTCTAAAATAACTATCATATTTTTTCATTTTATACAAAGATTATGCTTATATTATGTGCACTGTCAAATATAATCTTTTTTATATTGTTTTATAAAAATACTATCATCATTACTACAGCAGCATTAAAATTATAAAACTTTATTAAAAATATTACTGCAAGTTGAATAGATATTAAGGAAATTGCATGCATTATTATATTAAAAGAATGATTTTATTTGTTAAAAGTAACTTGCATTTTTTAAACTGATTTCTTAAACTTTGATTACTATTATGTTAGTACAGGAAATATTACTACTACTGATGATGATAAAACCTGCCTGTTGTTCACTTCTCTGTCTCGCTCAATTAATCCACAATCGAACCAAGGTATCTGAAGTGGTCTGTTTTCCTAACTGTTTTCAGCTCCTCATTTTCCTGGGTCCCTATTTTGTAGGTCAAATATTCTGTCTTTCTTAATATTTTGAAAATTACCAAGCTTTGGAACAGATATATCGTCATAAGTAAAAAAAATTGTAACTTCATAAAGGTAAGTTATAGGTTAAATTGGAAATTCAATTCAGAATGATAAAATGCATATAAAACAAGTTTAAAATATCTGATTATCTATAAAAGTTGCAGAAAATCATAAAAAACATGATTCCAAGCCTCATAACTTGAGAATGGGGCTTCTGCCCCACATGGGATCTTCACAGATGAACTCAGGAATATTAGGGGATACAGTAAAGGGGGGTTGAAATTCTGTTGGGATTTTTTTCTCCTGTCATACCTTTTATATATTTATTTTATTTAAGGATGAATAGGGAAGAGAAATTGTCAGATTTAGCTTGATTTATTCATTCATTGCTGTCATGCATCTGTATTGATTGTGCAGTTCGTTTAATAAAGATGTAGACATAGTCCGTAGGAGCAGCAATGACAGGAATAGATCACTTACCAATGTCTGGAAATTCACAGCAAAGGCTGCCTGTAATGAAATGGACTGTTCTTGTTGCAGTATAAACAGAGATGTGGTAAATTGCATAGAGAGGGAGAATTTCAATGACTTAGGTGACAGGATTAATTCCTGACACATTTGTTGTATTTTTTGATCGCTTTAATTTTTATAAAACACGAAAAAACCTCCTTACAATTTAGAAAATCGTATTAATTTAATTAAGGTAACTTTATTTTAATATTTTCTAATTAAATAAAATGCTTATAGGTTTCCCGCTATTAAATATTTTCTAATTAAATAAAATGCTTATAGGTTACCCGCTATTAAATAATTCTGTATTTGTAAAGTAATTCTTCACAAAAGTGATTTTTTTATATTAATAAATGATTAAGTTCATCTTAAAAGCAATAAATTTTATTTGAAAATTTACTTATAAAATAAGAAGTTTAAACTTTTGAATATTTAACATTAGTTAATTTTCAGATGTGTTTCTTACTATATGCATATTATATAATAGATAAAATTTAAAATGTTTAAATAAGACTGAAAATGTTTGTCAAAATAGACTTGGCAGATCGGAAGAACTTGGACTTTGCTTAGACGAACTATTTCTGCATCTTCATCGCTTGTAGTCAGTTGTGGATGCCCAGGCGATAAGGTTCCTCTCTCGTGAAATTGCTGTAATAATTTATAAATTGTTTTTGGGCTTATTTGAAGTATATTTCCAATATTTTTTACAGATATCCCATTTTCCCTGTGATGAAGGATTCTCTGTTTTTAGATATGGCAGGTGGCATGTTTGAACACTAACTTATCTCAGCTCACTTGAAGAATCCTTCTTATCGCTTGATAATTCAGTTAATGCGAGTAATTTTATGGCTCTAATTAATTTTATTATTATTATTATTATTAAGCTATCTAATTATTAATAAAGCTTAAAAGTTAATGATATAAATGAAATAGTCTTTCAGACTGAGAAATCTAAAGCCATTCTAGAATATCTTCTTCCTCCTATGTAGCATCTGACTACATGGACTTTACCAATTTGCACTGAATGATGATCAACTCCTGAGCTGACGAATCCATCTGTTTTTGTGTATTGCACAAAAGCCGAACCGTTTCCGATATTGTCTACACCTTTATTAAACAGACTGTACCTAATGCATGTGCTCTCTCTCTCACATAAAAGCTTGAAAATTTTAGTTTCCAAAAGTTGGATTTTTACTGTATATGCCAAGTATATGAAAATTATTACAAAACTAAAAATAATATCAACTTCATATTTAATCATAGTAATGATAAAAGCTTGAGTTATTACTTTAATGGTATAGTGAGTCCTTGTTTAATGTTGGAGTTAAGTTCCTAAAAACTGTGACATTAATTGAAGCCAGAAAACTCTTAGGCATTGTGCTGTAAATCTGTTGTTTCTAGAATGCTTTCTTTCTAGTATTAGAATTGATCGTATTTAGTAATTTTCATCTAATCATTATATTGTTCAGTAACAGAATGAAAAGTATGCTTTAAGTTTAAATTTTAATTGAAAATGTCACATGGTAATTATATGTTAAATATTTACAGGAAAAAAATTTATTTTTTACTAAAAAAAAATCTTTGAAGATATATCTGTGATTAATTTTTCTTAACATCAGTTCTTACTCATTTACTAATATGCATTTCTATCATGCATCAACTATACCAGCTGAGACCAGGCAGACTGTAGAACAGTGATTTTTCAGTGTGCCATGAAAATTTTTAAGGATCATTAATTAAATTATTTTCGAAAATAAAGTCCAAAGCACAATAAGTGTACATATCAAAATTAAAATCTCTCTAAATTGCTCATAGAAGTGTATAATTGTTATAATAAATTTATAATATAGTAAAAAAATATATGCATAAGCAAGCTTTTTTATTATAATTTAAGTGCACCACAGAGTAGTTTAACTATAGGTTCAAATGTGTCATGAGAAAAAAAATTAGACAAGTTCAGATTCTCAAATTTATCCAATATAGGATTTGATCCTGGTTCTGTGGTTGAAAAGTCAGAAATTATATTGTAATGGATCAATTGATAAATTCAACTAATTGACCTATTGTAATATTTGATAGTTTAATACAGTATTAGGCAATATTGTGCACTTGAATTAGTTCTTTATAAAATATGGTTATCTGATTTTTTACAACTACAATATAGTTTCCAACAGGGTTGTAGAGTCAGGTTTTTGGGTGGAGTCAGATTTTTAAACTGTCAGAAGTTGGAGTCAGCCTTACAAATTTTAGGGAGTCAGTCGGATCATTTGCCATCCAACTCTGCAATCCTGGTTTCTAACATGTTCTCTTTTATGTAGGAAAACCCAAAGAAAAAGGATTTTATTCTGTTTTGCTGCTATAAAAACTGATTTTTTTAAGTTTAATCTTTACTCACTGTAATATTGAAACGTTGCTAAGTAATGTTAAACAAGGACCTATTGTATATAGCAGGGGTGGCCAACTTGTTTGTCATTAAGATTGACTGTATATGTTAACAATGAGTTCGCGATCTACCTTTGAAATTCTTCGTTTGATGAGCAGAGTAGAGATATGAGCCAAAATCACATATCCCAAAACGACATTAGCTCAAAACAAGATATCCGTCAGCGGCGATGGTTTTTTCCTTTTACTTTACTCACAAATCTCAAACACAATACTTCACTTCAACTCTCACAACTGTCAATTCATAGGTGCCATGTTGTCATCGTCAGTGAATTTAGAATTTTGTCTAAATGATCTGCTGCTACCAGCTATTCTGTTTTGGGCCATACTCAGCAATAAAGCGAAATTTTGGCTTTAGTTTGTCTAGAGAAACACTATTCAGTAAAAGAGAGTCATCCAATAACTTACGAAGATCGACTACAAATCGTCCGGCGATCGACTGGCCGATCGCAATCGACCTGTTGGTCACCCCTAGTGTATAGAATTGATGGGCTTTGCTTTGGCAGCAAAAATTAAAAATTTTTATTGTTTTGTGTTTGAAACCTTTCCTGATAGAAGTGAGTTAAATAACTACTTGCAGTTGGAGATTGATTCACAAAATTTATTGTGGCAAATACAAAAAAAGGGACAATCTTGGTCTAAGAATTAATCCACCATGATGAATATAGCTGTTTTGATTTTCTTTCTCTGTTTCTGTGCATAATATTACTATTTGGAAGAATACCTGCACTGTAACAAACATCATCAATAATAACTTTTGTTCTTATTTTTGCTGGGTTTTCCTGAGATTTCACATGTATGTGCATTTTGAAGAGTGGATAAAATCCATATTGATTCATATTTGATCTTTACATCTTATGTTTATTTCCAGTGCCAGAATCCAAGTAAATAATGAGAACATTCATTATTTACTTTATCGTTGATATAAAAATATCTATTCCAAGAATTTATTTTGCTGGGTCTTTGACTTAGAATGTTAGAATTATTCATATTTAATATGTATTAAAGGAATAAAACAAAATTATATCAATTTTTATAAAGAAAAATAAATCAATTAGAGGAACCTTATTGCATTATTCCCATTACCTTCATTGTCACATATATTTCATTTGCCTTGTTTTGTCCTGAAACAAGTAAAACTGTTAATTATAACTGCTTATACTTATATTTCAAAGATCAAATAGCACTATTAGCAGATAAGTTTCTTTTTATTTTAACTTATTTATCTTATTATTAAAATAAAAAGAAACTTGGCTGCTAATAGTGTTTGATTTTTGAAATATCTGAAATAAGTCTCATATAAATAAAACGTCTGTTTCATCAAGCCTCGAACTATTGATCGTGATTTTGAAATATTTTCCCCATATGGATAGTTTTTATAAAATCTGAAGCAGTTATCATACTATACATTCTTGCTCAGTTTTTTCTTTTTTTATTCATTTAAAAATTTATAAATGGAATAATATTTTTAACAATTTTATAAGAAATTTGATAATAGCAATTAGCAAGGAACAGCATAGAAAAACTATACTGTCCTCTTGATGGTATTGTTACATTTTATCCAAAAACGATTATTTACTCTACATATTTGCAATTTGCAATTTTTTTCTGTGTAGTAAAAATTTTGCAATTTTTACATTAATTGGAGAAAAGTGGTATTGTATTCTTGTCATAACTTTTGGATTAAGTGAAGACTTAAGCTGTGGTCACACTGTGCAATTTTTCCTCGCATGCGCGGCTGCAACAGCAATGGCAACGAGTTGCAATCGCCAAATAATGGTCACACAGGGAAATGTAGCTTGCGACTCAATGGATAGTCAGCCAATGAGAACACGATAAAATCATCCAAAGAAGTTATAGTCAAGGCGGATGTTATTGTTTAACTGTTATTTCTAGGATTAGCGTTTAACTGTGCAATATAACAACATTAATTCAGTTTTAATAATTATTTTAATTATCTACTAGCTAGAGTTAGTGATATGAGTGGAATTAAAAAAGGATTAAGAAAAATAAAGCTATGATTTTAAGAACTTCGCTTATTTCACGCCAAGCATGATTTTTTTATATCTTATTTTTCTATAATCCTCGGAAGTGAAGTCCCACAAACAACTATGTTGTAATAATTCAATAAAATTTGACTCTACGGTCGAATTTCATGTAACTGCCATCTTGGACATGTCATAAATTTCCTCGCTTTTCATTGGTTGCGAGCTTGCAACCGTCGCCGGGAAAACAAATTCTCTTGTTTTCAAGCACGGTTGAAGTTGCGCGCTATTCGGAGGGGTTTACCAATTTGTTGGAAGAGCCATCGCTGTTGCAGTCGCACGCGCGGCGAACAATTGCACAGTTTGACCACAGCTTTAGCAACTTTCCAAATGGCTGAGTGCATCACTTCTGAGCTTAATTTCGTTGCAAATGATTCCGTGTGTACTCATGTTTCATAGTCTGTTCCTCTGTTTATTATTTCATAGCTTATTATTATTATTATTATTATTATTATTATTATTTTATTCATTATTTTTCTATAATCCTCGGAAGTGAAGTCCCACAAACAACTATGTTGTAATAATTCAATAAAATTTGACTCTACGGTCGAATTTCACAATAAAAGTTGTTTTCAGAAAAAGTAATTCATTAATTATTTCTGAAGAGAAACCAGTGATATGAATTTCATTTTTACATTAGTATTTGTACAAATATAATATTTACCTGAATGCCTTTCGCCTTTAACATAAGCACCCTGTTCTGGAAAGATAATATATTATTTTCCATTAAATTAAGAGCTTAATTAGCTCAAATAAATAGTGTTTTATAATAAAATCAAATTCATGTTCCTATCAAATGTTAACTTATATTTTTATATTACTTAAAATAAAAATTTTTGATAAAATGTTGTACATATTATATCATTATATTTATTTCAATCTAAAAAACTGGACTTCATCTAAAATACATTAATATGTAAAAGTAGATATTTATAATTTGCATATTATTTTCTTTAGATAATATAAATATATTAATTTAAATATTAATATGTATAAGTGTATTTATATTCTTAGAAAAAGAACAAAAAGCTTTAATAAATAATAAAAATTTCAAAAGTTTTTAATGAAAATTAAGTGAGATATGACAATTTTAATTTTTTTGCATATTAATTAGGCTTAAATTTTTCAATTTTAATTTTTTAATTTTTTTTACATATTAACTAGGCTTATTCTAGGATTTTTTATCATTTTTTTATTCCAATTTTTTAACGTCTATACATGTTAATGGCTGCAAACAAGTTAATTAATTAATTAATTGGTTTGTTTATACAATCAATTTTTAACTTTTTCAGCATGCAACAGGTTAAAACAAGAAAAAAGTAAACTTTATAAAACTTTTATCTCAAAAGTGCTTTTGGCCTTATAGACATTATCAGCTGAATATAAAACAACAAAAGGTTTTGAATACAAAAAATAATATTAAATGTTTGTTGCTTTGTAACTCCAAATATCATGCATAAAAATGGGTTACTACATATTTAAATAAATTACATAATACATAAAAATATGAAATGACATAAAATATAAAAATTATATATTAGTTAACTTAAATAAAATATTTAAAAGATTGCTTAATCTTCTAATAGCAAGAGTTCAAATAAAAAGCACACTTAGCAGTATAGCATAAACACACAAATTTTAATCAAAACAAAAACGTTTTCAGTATTCTAAATACCATCTTCAGTTGTAAAAATATAGAACAAAAGAACTACCAATTTGTTCTTTTGTTCTATATTCTTACAACTGAAGATGGTATTTAGAATACCGAAAACGTCTTAAAAGACTATTAAACATAAGCACTAAATAAGCAGTCCAGTAGTAAACATTATATATTAGTTATAATTTAACTGATTATTTGCAAAAAAACATGAGATATTATAAGTTTTTTGTTAATGCTATGGATTAGAGTTCATAAGTAAAAGATCAATTTATTGCAATTGGTTACTAAGAGTTTTATAATAGAAAAAGGATTGATTAGTGTAACCCTGGCAAAAAGATCAGCATCTTGTAACATCAAATGGGGTCAAACATCAACTATGTAAGCTAAGGAAAAATAGCTGAAATGGTACATATACATAAAGAGAAATTATGGAATAAAAAAGTAGCCATCATCATGTAGCCCAAAGATTTGAGCACCACAAGGCAGTGGCGGCTCGTGAATGATTTTTGTGGGAGGGCTGAAAAAAATTATAATAAAATAAGTAGGCCGTATAATAAAATACGTAGTGCGGACTGAAATGTTTGCAGCCCACGATATACATATCACAAAAACATACATCATGGCCACTTGATCAATACACTGACTATGCAGTGTGACTCGGTCTGCACTGACTGCAGCCGTGAGTACACAATCGCACTGACTCATACAATATACACATACAGAGCGCCTATCGAGGTACCTAGTACCTACAATTCAAAGCACACATATAGAGCGCCTATTGAGGTACCTAGTACCTACAATTCAAAATATATACAGAGTGCCTATCGAGGTACCTAGTACCTACAATTCAAAAATATACAGAGCGCCTATCGAGGTACCTAGTACCTACAATTCAAAAATAAATATACTATGAACGGAAAAAATATGTTTTTGTAAAATAATTGTATAGTAATGTAATAGCTATAATATTTTAAAATTTTCATTTTGATAGGAGGGCTACAATTCTGCAGCCCTTATGGGCGAGCCGCCACTGCCACAAGGAAATGATGTGCTATGCATAGTAATAATACTCTTAGTAATCAAGTGTAATGAATTGGTCTTTTATTTATGAACTCTCTGTAGCATTAACAATAACAGCTTATAATATCTTATGTTTTTTGTAAATAATTAAGTTAGAACTCATATGTTATTTTTATATTTTTAGGTCATTTCATATTTATTGTATATCATATTATGTATTTTGTAATTTATTTAAATACATAGTAACCCATTGTTATGCACAACATTCAGAGTTATATTTCAACTGAATATTTTAATATTCTTTTTTTGTATTCAAAAGCATCTATATTGTTCTGTGTTCAACTGATGATGGTCATAAGGTTGAAAGTGCTTATGAACTAAAAGTTTATTTATAAAGTTTAATTTTTTCCTGCTTTTAGGCAGGGCTGAAGTGTCAGCAGGAAAATATGCTGACACTGACACCTACTTTTTTTTTTTTTTGCCGACACCGACACCTCTGACAGTAAACTTGCACAAATAATTTTTCAGAACACATTCTTATTCAATATTTATTACTGAAAAAATTATTTATTCACCAAAAAAGAAAATAATTATTTAATACATTTTTTAAATTTAAAACTAATAAATTATGAGCAATGAGAAAGTTATGCGACACTGATACCCCAACCCTTCAACTGTGAAAATCTTTTTAGTTTAGTCAAAATAGAAAAAATTATTTCAAATATAAAGAGAGAAGCTAATCAATATTCAAATAATTTTATTTAAATTGAAAAATTAACAAAAGCAAAAAAATGACTTTCCAGTTGAAAAAAAAACATCAAATAAAACACTAGTAACATTGTTTACAGTTAGAAAAATCATATCAAAAAGAAAAACGAATTTTCTTAATTTTATGTTCTTAATTTTATTCTTAATTATTTGGTTTTTATTTTCTCAAAAATAAAAACCAAATAATTAAAAATGATATATATAATTTATAGCTACAAAAATGCACTTTATTATATTAAAATTAAATTGATGTTTAAAATTTTATGAATTAATAACTGTCAAATGAAATGAATAAAAATATTAAAAAGTCTGCTGAATTTTTGAGAATATTTACTATGTTTTTTAAACAAGTGATAGATTTTTACAAAATGTTCTATATAAAGCTGAAAGCATTTTATATTTATTATAAAAAAAAAATATTAAAAATTTACCATCTTTGCCAGAACTGTTCATAAATATGGTATTTCATTCTTATCTTTTTTATCTTATGGGAAAATACAAAAAAAATAAATCCATAATTCGTTACAATAACTTGGTTACAAAAATCTTGCAAAAGGGCGTCTCTACTCTTTTCTTTAGTCTGAGAGACAATTCCATTCATATTAGTAAGTGCATAATTTCTATAACCTCTTGTGTCATATTGTAAGACCACATGTGATGTGACAAACAATCCCATTTTCACTGGTGAATAAGTCAAAATTCACACGAATGCACTCAGCTACTTAGCTCTGCAAAACTTTCAGCTTTGGCCACTTTTTCTTGGACAATTCTCGACTTGACCATTGATTGTCGGACAAATTGAGAATTGGCTGGCCAAAGTCCGAACTAGTCGTAAATTCCTGTGTATTTTTGGTTTTGGCCAAATCTAGAACTGGCCAGCATTTCATGAATTGGCTAGACTTTAGGCATTGACCATAATATATATATGGCTACAACATTCGTATATATCCAGCCAAACAGTAAATAGACACACAGTATGTATCTATTAATCATGATTAAGCTACCAGTATCTATATTTGTGTTTTTTAATTAATAACATGTTTTTCTATAATTAATGCTTCCATACTTTCCCTTCATTATAGTATAGATTAGACTCGCTATTTTGGCATCATTCCAGTTTATATTAATGTTATGCTCTGTTGCTCTTTCTCTTAATGCAGTCATTTTTCTATCTAATCATATAGTATCTTATGTTTTCTAAGTCAGTTTTTTAAATCTTTGGATGTAAAAAAATATATAGCACTCTTTTTTTATTAAGATCTTTCTCATTTCTCAAATACTGGTGCAATAAAACACCAGTGTAAACACCTGTGAATTATTTTATTGCATCATTTATGTTAGTTTAATATCTGTTTTGTATTCTATGAAGTGCTGCATTTGAATTATTGATTGTGAAAAATTCGGCAGAGTCGTGCGAATACTGACGCGCGCTAACAAGGTCGCTACCGTTGCCATGGTGACCTTTGCGTTTAAATGCGTGTCTCTCGCGCACTCGCTGTAGTGTGAACCGGCCTTTATGCAGTGATCTTATTATTCGGGATTTCTAATTTCCTTAATCTTGTCAAATTCCAATGGCTGTCTGGCTGTTGACTTCTCTCTTTCTTGCTTAGACAGATTTACTGCAGAATTATGTCACATTAGGATCCAAACTAATGCTATACCTCAAAAATGTCCATAAATTGAATCACTGTTTTTTTCCACTTATCAATGCATGTAATATACTACAATTGTCATGTATGTACATAATTAACATAAATGAAGCATTTATAACTAAAAGAAATACTGTAGGCTTTATTTTGAAAAAAATAAGCATTCTTTTATTTTTAAAAATTTGCTGTTGAAGATCCATAATTCAAAATTAAACACAAACTTTAGGGAATGATGACAATTCAAAATGTATGTAAGTCTGAAGTATCATAACTCAAGAAGTCAAAACTCAAGGTATGACTATATTCTTTACTTTTATGTATTATTTTTACCAAACCCCTCACTCATCGTTTATTGTCTGTGCTCTACTCATCATTTATTGTCTGATTTATTTCTTCATATATAACCCTTACAATGGGAAAAGACTATACAGAATAATGTTAAACCAATTATTTCTAACCAGTTTAATCCCTAGTATAATAATTCTGAATTAAATATATAATTTTAATGATTAATTTCCAAATCAAGACTATGGTGCTACCATCTGTTGAGTTAATAACTAATTAATTTTTAAATTTGAATTTAATTTACTCTTAACTTTTAACTTATACTCAGAAATGATAACAGACACTGTTGGGTGAAAACTTTAGACATTGAATAAAAACTTTATAGTTAACAAACAGATCTTTTTTTTATTCTCCTTACTTTTTTTGTGTACCTATTAAATACTACATAATTTTTAAATTTGATGTAATTTTACATACCACCTGGAAATATTCTATGTACCACAAATTGAGAACTTCTGATATAAAGTATATGCTAATATCCAGGTAGTGAATATGCATTTTTCTGTTTTGCTATAGTTTTAAGAGGAATCTCAATGCCTAGTTATAAAAAAGTAAAATAAAAAAGCAAAACCATATACATAACTATATAATACAATATTATTAAATTATAATTATAAAATTACAGATAATCCTTGATTTATGATTCCATTAATTTATCCACTCATACTTAATGATGGTAATTTATAATTGCTAAATTTTGTGATTGATCAATGCAATTCATTTGCATACAAGTCTATGCACAATACACCAAAATTATTCTTTTTATCCCTGATTCCTATAGTTTTGTATTCATTAAGTTTATTATGATAATGTATATGATAAATTTATGACAATGTCCTAATAAATATTGATAGTAGGAAATCCATAAATTTAAGATATTTCCAACTTTTGATCACTCTGACTTATGACTTTGTAGTTCAAACTGAATTCTGTTGGAAGTTGAAGACCTAGTGTATAACCCATATAATAAAAAAAATCAGTTATACAAATGTTAAAAGAATTTTTATTTTTCATCATCATCAACTAATGAGTAGATAAGCTTTTAAAAATATGTACTACAAATTTAAGCACAATCTAAGATATAATATTATTTATATAATATTCCAATGAAACTCTGGTGGCCAGAGAATGTGCTATTTCCATTTCCTAATTTGACATTTTGATTTTTCCCATTTCTTCATAGAAGATAGAATTTTCATTTCTAGATTATACCTAAGACAATAGTTTATCTTTTTAAAAGTTTATCTGCTCATCTGTTAATGATGATTGAAAATTCTTTAACATTTGTATTACATAAATAATTTCTTTATTATTATAATTTCCTTGATTTTAAAAGCCATATTTTCATTTCTCTACATAAATAAATCATTGTGTAAGCCTAACTATTGCTTTTGTCATCTTTCATCTATGGTAAAATTTCATTATTGAGAATTAAATCCTGTTTTACCATTATGTTTATAAGAAATAAATTCCTACTCTATGAAATTTATTTTATGAGCACTTGATAATTCATTTTATGAGCATACATTTAACTCTTAAAGTCAAACTACTAGTAATTATAAAAATTTACATAAACCAGAGTTGTATAAAATTAAAGTTACATAATGCTTCCAGGAAGTGACATATACCAGATGGCCATAAAATAACATGAGGTATTTAGAGCCCTCTAGTATGTCATATATTGGATGAAATATAACAAAATCCAGTGGATGTATCGAAACCACAGTGGAACATGTGGTTTCGATTTCGAAAGAAAACAAATTTAGTACCTAAAGTTGTCAACTGAGGGGATTGTGGTGCTGTTGACCAAATAAAATGCACTAATTTGCCTAATTGTGTTCCATGTTCAGTGCTCATATGGATTAAATGATTGGCTGGGAGGATTCACACTTGTCAGAGATTAACTGCCATTTGATAGCTCTTACTTTATGTGACTGTGCTTTGTTAGTCAAGCTGTATTATCAGCAGAATAAGAATGCTAATGCTGTCCTTCATGAATTTTGGCAGTTGAAGACATTACAAAGAGGACTGATGAGAATAACAAACTTATAGAAAATAATTCACCAATTCAAAACTACTGAAACGTTAGCAGTGCAACTAGGCCAGGGATGCAAAGCAATCCCTCAGCAACAAGTGGAAGAAGTTGCAACTGCTATTATGGAACAGAAGATGACACATCTGTTCCATAATACTGGGTGCCAGCAGTGCATGGGCAATATTCTGGCAAACAGATATCCCTTATTCAATGATATGGAAAATCCTGTGTCAGATGTTAAAGTTTTACTCCTATAAAATCAGTTCTGTCCAAGAATTGTGGCAATGTGGCCACTAAATTTGAGTTTTTATTGAGATTCTTAGCACGGATGGAAGTGGATGATGCAAGACTGTGATAGATATTATGGAGTGACAAAGCACACTTTCATATGAATGGGAGATATTAACACATACATATGCTGCTTTTGGGCTGCAAGTAATCTGCAAGTGTGTCTGCAGATGTCTATCCACTTGCCAAAAGTCACAATGTGGTACAGCTTTATGGCATCTTTTATCATTAGTCCATACTTTTATGAGTTGAATAGTTGAAGTGGACCAGTGATCTATTCTGTCAATGCACTCAGATATGCCAATATCCTACAAACCTTTGTGGTTCCACTGTTGCAGCAAAGAGGATGTCTCGATTCGACTATCTTCGTACAGGAATGTACACTATCTCACATTGGACTTCAGATACAGCATGTGTTGTGGCAACATTTCTTTGACAGCAAAATCATTAGTCGTGCTTTTTCTATGGCCACTGAGATCACCTGATCTCAATCCTTGTGACTTTTAACTGTGGGGCTTCCTGAAGAGCATTTTATCTCTAGGGCATGTCCCCGATTTTGCAACTTTGAAAGATTGAATAACATTACAGGTGAGACAAATCAATGTGATATGTTGTGCACTGCTGCAGAAAATGTCATATACTGCATGCAGTTCTTGGAACATCTGAATGGTGGTCATATTGAACCTTGTGTAATTAACAATAAACATTACATAAACCAACACAGCCAAACTTCCCCTGGCAGACAAAGTCTATATTAAATTTTTCTATGATTATTTTTGAATTAAAGCTATGGTGCCACCATCTGTTGAGTTAATAATTAATTAATTAAATTTAGAATTTAGAACTAAGGTGGCACCATCTAGTAATTAATGATTATACTATAATTTTTAAATTAATTTTCCCAAAATAAAATTTTGCCACCGCACTGGACTCGAACTGGGATCTTTGGGATTGCGCCCCAATGCCTTAACCGATTAGACCATGGTGACCTATGGCAGAATTCCATTTCGGGAAGCTTATATATTACTATGGAGACTTTATTATCGGACGAGGCCGAAACTAGCGCTCCCTGGCGGGCTGTCTATATAGCCACGGGCCCTCTTAACAAACCTGGGCAGACATTAGTATGTATTATTCAAAAACTTGATGTGTGCTATCTCATTTGGTGATTACACATTTCTTAATCACACATTCTACACCAGGGGTTTCCAAAGTGTGGCTCGCAAACCCTAGAAATGCGCTCCGCAATGTCAGATCATCCGCGATCTTGAATTCATACAGATATTTTACATTTTTACAAAAAATAAATAAATTTTATCATATTATATCAATAATTAAAAATTGTTCAGTTAAAAAAATATATGTAAATAATGAAAACATATAATCTTCCAAATAATGAAAACATATTTGTGCTTCCAAATATGTTTTCATTATTTGGAAGCACTTATATATGCAAAAAAACTTTCTCATCTGTTCATTATAAATATAATTCAATAATTATTAGATATTATCAAGTTATTTAATACAAAAACATTTTATGTTTCAATTATTTATGCTAAAGATTTTATTACTTTTAATCTGTATTAAATAACATCAAATTAATTTATTTAACATTAAATAAAACTAGAGGAAACATTCACTAAAGACAACTTTTAAGACCAGTAAACAGTTTTATTGTTATTAGATAAAATACATATGTCAATGTGTAATTTTGGAACTAACAAAAAATATTAAAATATTTATTTTACATTCCATATCATGTCATTAATACAACAATAATCAAAGTAATATGTTATTGAATACTCAATATAGAAATAAATAAGCATAGTGTTGAATTAATACAAATCTGTAGTTGGGTTCTTGCTACTATTAAAACAAGTAACTTATTTTACACAACTCTTATATAATGCAATCATTTAAGTCACCAATATATGCGAAAGTTTTTTCGCATATATATGCAAAAAAACTATCAATCATGAGTATTAATAAGTCCAAATTGAAATCAAAATTAACTGATGGAACATTTACAAGCTGTGTTAAGGATACATTCAACTGACTTAGAACCACTGAGTATTAATAAGTCCAAATTGAGATCAAAATTAACTGATGAACATTATGTTAAGAATACATTCAACCGATTTAGAACCAAGGCTCAATAGATCGGAAGTACAATTCAACCGACTTATAATAATAATGAATCTTGGTTCTAAAAAAACTGCTTAAGTTACACACTCAGATCAATGAATTTATCATCATCATCTTTTTTTATTTGAAATTATTTAGTTATTTTTTTTAATTGAATTAGAATCAAGGCTCAATGATATTATGATTACAAATTATTAACTGCCTAAACTCCTACTACTAAATAACAAAGATAAAAGCACTACAAGCAGTTGAGACAACAGCATAAACAATCTTTTTTATAAGTGGTGTTAAGAATATATTCAACCGAACTTAGAACCAAGGCTCGATAATATTAAAAAAAACAATTGAACAAATCACACATTTCAGACTGATGAATTTATTATTATTTTCTTTTTTTATTTGAAATTTTTTATTTATTTATTTTTAATTATTTTTGAAGCGTGTTATTTTAAACAGTTTATAATAAAAAATAATTATTGTCATAAATAAAGAACGATTATGTTCAGGTTATATTATAAGATATTAATAATATTAACGTTCCAGAACAGTCGTCAGTTCAAAGAACGTTCTCTGTTCCAACTGTTCGATGACTGTTCTGGAACGTTGATATTATTAATGTAACCTGAAGATAGCTTTAACAGCCGAAAACATTTGTTATAGTAAAAGACTGTTTATGCTGTTGTCTCAACTGCTTGTAGTGCTTTTATCTTTATGTTATTCAATATAAACGAATATATATAACTATACTTCCACTTGTTATCATAAAAACTATAAGTCCGTTATAGCACAAATTCACAGTGGAAAAACTTTTTAGAAAACCAGAGTAGCGCTTTCAGCTTAGATAGAGTTTTTTGGCAGGCCAAAAAAAGTGTTATGGAAAAATTTGTTCAGATCAATAAAAAGTTACACACAAGAAAAAGATTTATACTAATTTGTTTGAAACAACATTTTTGTTAATTTTCAGGAGAAGCAAAATATGAATTGAGAAAGTATTTACGTGAATGATTATCTACTATAGATATCGTGTTTCTAATTCATATACATGCACTTCTCGGTAAATTTGAAATCAGTGATTATTTATTTTAATACACAATGACTAAATATAATTGTGTTAATGGAAACTTGCTAAATCCAAGGACTGAATGTGTTTTCAATTACAATCATTCTTCATTAGAGGAAAAACTAAATTTATTTTAATTTAAGTATTGGTCCACCTAGGCTAAACTTTGGGAACCCCTGCTCTAGCGTATCCCAATAATATACCGGATTTCATTTAAGAATAATTTAATTTAAATTATCATAAGCAATTGTTCTAGAATAAAGACTAATTCATACTAAACTGCCACTGCCAGGGAGAGCATCATCATCGGACCGACAAAATATTCTTCCATGCGTTTACAATGGAATTATTCTCTCTTCAGCTCGGAGGACAAAGGTCAACTATAACCTCCATAACAGAAACAGAAGAAGAAGAAGAAGAAATTATTCTCTCTATACCTCACCGACACGGACTGTCACCAACAGTCAGAGACATATTCTCCCTGTGTCGGTGATGATGTTATTTGGATAGTGTGAAAGCCGTATCCGCCATCAACAACTCTTCTCGGTTAGGTTGGTTCTTTTTATCAGTTCAAAATGAATAAAAAAATTAAATTTATTATTTCAATATTACAAAATTTTATAAATACTGTATATCAAAAAGTGTTTTGTGTAATAATTACATTCGTTCATATCCCTATACTTAATTATATAAAAAAATAATATAATTATACTGTATTCGAATAAAATAATTTATTAAAATAGTTTTTGGCCAATTAATTTCATTATAAATAATTTTATATAAATTTTGTTAAAAGAAAAAGTCTGTAATAAATTATTGAGTCGATACTTCGACCTTGGTTATTTAGTAATGATAAAATTTAACTTCATTACTTTTTATAAAAAGTATTAGCCTTGATTTTTTTTAAATAAAGAGTTATGTATCCAGATTCTCTTCTGTTTTGATTTCCCGATGAATTCTTTTTCTTATAAATCTATGAATGTAATTTTTAATTATAAATTTATGTAAATTAAATTTCAAATTTCTCCACTCAGATTAGAGCAATAATCTGCGTCAAGGCAGGCGGTACCGATTCAAGCATAGAAACTGAAAGCATAGAATGCTGTATATAAAATATTATCATATATTAAATATTTTATTATAATATACGCTACTCAGATTGGCATGCCCCAATCTCATACCTTTTCATTAAAAAAATTATGCATTTTTATAAAATCAAGTGAAATTGTATAAGATTAACAGTACCATCATCTCGTATGCCTTCATCCAATTTAGTTTATTTTGGTAATTTTTAATAATAATGTATGCTATAATCACATTCATTAATTGCAGATTTCATCACTAAATTACAGTAAATACTATTTTACTGTTGTTATTGTTTCTTGTTGTTTAAATAATTTCCTTTTTTTTTAAATAATTATTATAATATGATAATATTTGCAGGTGCAATTTTATATTCTTTTCTCAACTTCAAAATTAGCAAGATGCAGACCGAAACAATCTTTCACTCATGTTATTGATACTTTACTCTCGGATAGTGTGAATCCAATCAAAAATTTCCGAGTCGGTGATGGTGGTGATATTTCCTAAGCTTATAGTTAATTTCTTAATTAATTAATAATTTAATTTAATTTTTCTTTGCATTATTATAATATTTAGACGATTTTAATAGAAAACAAAAAATATTAATTTATTAAATCATTTGCATTATTAGCTGATTTGCTGTTAATATTTGCATAAAATATCATATAAATCTATATCCACGATATTACGTTAATTTATAATTCTTAAGATTGCTTCTGAATAAATTGTTAAGATTAGTTAACATAAATTTTTGCATAAATCTAATTAACGAGCACTTCTATTTAAAATTTTTGTATAATCTTCCAATATATCTATAATAAATATATAATCAAAATGTTACAAATTTATTCGTAAATTATTGTAAAATTTTTAATATTTTAATTTATTTTAAAAAATCTTTTTATGTAATCTAATAAATAAGAATGTAATCGATGTTTTTCAACTTCCGCACTTCAGAAGCAAATCATAAACAGACGAAAACTAACAAACTGATATCAATAAAAAAAATTATCGTATGCAAAGAAGAGTAGTAGTTTTAACGATAATTATAAACAATATATGATATCTATTTACATAAAGCTAAACAATATAATCTTATATATCTATATGTACAAGATAATAAACCATTTAAAAAATATAAAGTTTTGCATTTTTTTTTTTTACTGCTGAGATGCAGTTTTTCTATTGAGATTTCTTGGAAAAGCAGGATATTTTTTTAGCTCAAAATAAGCGAAGAAAAATTTTAAATCTAATATTTTGCATAAATTTTAAACATGCATTTAAAAAAATATAATTAAAGCTTTTATTATTAGTAAATACCGTTAGAGTTAATAATTTTTTTTTTCAAACTAATATTACTTATTTTTCATATAATAGTTTCAAAATATATTGATAGAATTTTTTAAATTTCGAATGCTGCCAACTTGTAACAAGAGCATCTGGAAATTTAAAAAAATAGCATTATACCTGTGTAATTTAGAAAAAAGAGGAATGATTTTATTGAATATTTTGCAATGTTTCCCTATTCAGATATTTTCCGAATCGCTTGACATCAGACAGATGATAAAAGCGATCACTGTTGTATAAAATATGTAAAATTCTTTCAATTGACTGTAATGTTATTTACATGAAACAGTTTCAGATATATTATTCGAAATATTAGCCTCAGTTTAAAGCTTTGAATAATCACCATTCTTGTTTATTACGGCCGCTATCTTGTAAAATAGATAAAGAAGTATCCTCGTAATTGTCAGATTTGTAATTTGAATAATATGGTATGATTATTTAAAATTTAAAAGTTCTGCGATATTTAATTCTCGAAATATCTTAATGACGAATGGACAAATGAACAGACTGACACAATGAATATAGTTTTAATTAATTTTAATTACTGTATACAGTGGTGTCTCGCAAATCGCCATTTGAGTTTCGCGGGTTGGAGCATGCGCTTGCATGGAATTGTGTGATGTCATTTGCTATTTGTCAGTTCTTTTTACATGCGCATGCATGGAATTGTGTTATGTCATTTGCTATTTGTCAGTTCTTTTTGGGATACCATGGAATCTTGCCCGTGTTGTATGTGTTAATTTTCAATTCTACATTTTTCAGAAAGTAAAACCGTGTTGTTTGTGTTAATTTTCAATTCCACATTTTTCAGAAAGTAAAAAGTGTGGTTTGGGTTAATTTTCAATTTTTCATTTTTCAGAAAGTAAAAAATTTGTAATTATTATTATTTTTTTTTTTTGAGTGAAATGTAAGGATGGGTTCAATGAGAACTGACCAGAGGAATAATTCCGAAAAGAAGAACACTCGATTGAGTAGGGACGAAGAAAAAATTGTAGATAAAGTTCAGAAAGGTAGAACAATTAAAATGTAACTCGCATATGGCGTTCATAGGACAACTGTGGCAACGTTTTGCAACAGAGTGAGAAGATTATGGATGCTAGGGTGTCTGCTGGAAGACTTCATTCCAACATCCAATGGCTAATAAATTGTGTGTTGTGTATAAAATAGTGTGTTTTGAAATTTAGTGTGTTTATATAATAGTAAAACACATATAATAAAGTAAATAATATAGTGTAACTTTCTCACCTCACCCGTTAGGGGAGTGGGATGGGGACTAATAACGAATTAATCTCTTTTACATAGTCTTATATGGGAAATATTGTCCCGCAATTCAATCGTTTCTCAATTCGACATTACTTCGGTGACGGATTAGTGTCGAATTGCGATGCACCACTGTATTGCATTTCGCATATGGGATATAGGGGAAGTGTGCCTAATTTGCACCACTGCTTAAATTGCACCGCTGGCGTAGCGCCGAAAGGGATTGTCGTGGGGCGACCCAAGCGGGCATTTTGTGACCATCAACTCCACTACAGTCCGGGCAACAAGTTCTATCATGCTCGTGGGCATAACGGCACCGGTATAGTAACTGTTGTGAAATCGCGGTTAATTTTGTTATTTTCGTACGTTGTTAGATTGGTGTCAACACGCTCCTGTATATGGTGAGCACAATTTCAATAATATGGTTTTAAAGCTGTTAAACTGAGCATTAAAAAAATCTCAAGTTCAATTGAAGGTGTGCATTCTAACCTAAAACAACTCGGCGTTTGTACAATATGGCCGTTTTTCCTAAATTGCATCACGCCGATTTTTCTAAATTGCACCACGTTTTCGAGTGCTGCAATTTAAGCCCATACTTTTTTTTATTTCAGATGGCGAATGCAGGAAGAAGATACGGTCCAGAATGTAGGAAAAAGTACGGCCTCTGGTTGGAAGAAGATATGGAGAGGGCAATCGCTTATTGTTCCTGTTGCAAGGACTAATTGGCTCAAAATGTTGGCCCTAATAGCCTGTCTTTTTAATTTGCCTACAACTAGACCCCTAAGAATTTGTTTTAACGATTTTGTGTTTTTCGTTTAATACTTCTGCAATTCTGTTGAAACAGATTATAAGCAAGTTTAGAAAATGTGAAGATGCAATAGTTGTTTCCATGCTATTTTCAGTAGAAAAAATGATTGAAATGTTTAGTGGTTTCAAGTCATGTTTTCTATTTCAAAATAAAAGCTCCAAACTCTTGAGGGATTTCTTTTAATAATCCATGGTTCAAGTTCATTCACAACTAACTTAAAATATTTAATAACACTATCAAAAAAATTGAACAAGAGGATATTTGTGGCAGTAAAGTGGCACAAGAACTGATTATCCTGAAAGAATAAATACTGAATAGAAAGGAGGAATGTTTTTTTACATTTGCTAATCTGAATCTTAAAAAGGCAATGATAGAAGATGATGTTATCAGAGATGTTGAATTTACTGAAACTGTCAACAATTTATCTACTTTCCTAGAGTACGTAATAAATTGGGCCTAGCTTGTTGTAAAGTTATATGACTTTAAATGGGCTTGTTAAATATCTCTCCATCTTGATATGTTGGTCAACAATGTGTCCGAAACATATCTAAAATTGACATTAATACACTAAAACTAATAGATGAAAATGAACCAATCACTGAAGTGAATCATGTGAATAATATACAAATATTTCCCATCTTTATAAAACTACGGTAATTCATTTCCTGGAACAAACTCATGAAATAAGAATTCTTAAATCAAGAATCAGTTTCCCTTACACATAATGTTAAAACCTGTAGTTTCATTCTTGACAAGGAAATTTGACAATGGCATATTTAGAAGGGGATGGAGGGGATGGTCTGTCCTGGGCAGCACTTTTTCAGGGTGATATTTTTGGCATTAAAAACCTTTTTAAACATTTTTTTTAATAATAAGAAGTGTAAAATTATCAACTATTCTGAGATCAACTATTCCCACTATTCAAGATCAAACAGAAACTTGGAAAGAAGGTAAAGGTCCTCTTGAACTTATAAAATTTATACAAAAATATAGGCTAGAAAACTCCATTCCTAACATTTTTATAATATTAAGAATTTTTTTAACAATTGCAGTCAGTGTTGCTAATTGCGAAAGTTTTTTCAAATTAAAACTGGTTAAAAATTATCTTAGATCCAGAATGAGTAATTTATGATTAATTAAGGAATCTTTCTATGTTATCTATAGAACATCAACTATAACTAAATAAATAAACAGCACACTATGCAGTTATATTCTTAGACATTTATTCACTGTTTTTAGATGCTAATGTTTTCAGCATTTTTACGCCATCCTCAGGCATCCCTGAGGATGGAGTAATTGGATCCATCCAATTACTCAGTCCCTTTCACAATCGATTCGATTGTGAAAGGGACTGGATGCCTGAGGATGCCTGAATAAATGTCTAAGAATATAACTGCATAGTGTGCTGTTTATTTATTTAGTTATATAATAAGTAGAAAGCAGTTTAATAGGAATAAGAATATAGAACATCAACTAACAAATAAAATAGATTTTGATAGTATAAAATGATTTTGTTAGTAAACAAGCAAGAAAAATATTTTAAACTCAAGCACATTTCAATAGTAATTATGCACACTACTATTTATTTAGTGAAGTACTTTCAATATAAAACTATCTTCAGCTCTATAAACTATAGCAGTGTTTCTCAAACTTATTTCTATGAACACCCCCATAGTGTATACTAAGGTGTATACAAAATTGACTAACACCCACCTTAATATTCTGCAAATATGAAGAGAGAATATAAAAAAAATAAAAATCAGTCTTATTGATCAGGGTGGCCGAGAGAAATTTTTGGGCCTGTGACAAATCTGTGGTCTAGGCCCCATTTAAAAAGGACATCACTTTGGTTTAATAAAAAAGCTATATAAAACATTAAATATTTATTTGAAAAAGTGTACGATAAATTCAAAATTCGATACATTACATACTATTTTATAAATAAAATAGATTTTTTTGGCACGACTGCTTTGGGTGCTTGTTTGGGTGATTGACAGTGCATTCTAGCAGCAGGCTGCAAACTATCAGACATGTTATATGATACATCAGAACCCGACTGTGGGCCCTTTTCGATGCCAGGTCCATGACAAAAGTCATGGATGTCACCCCCTCTCGGTGGACTTGTTATTGATTAATATACAATTTTTATAAAGATGGGTAATTATTAATTCATCAAATACTAACATTAATAGAATAACAATTAAAACATATATTTGTCATTAAAAAAATTTAATTTGGAATGAATGTAACTAATGAGAAGGATGCTGTTGATGCTGTGATATTAAATGGTCAAAACCAGATTCAATATTTGTAAGTTGCGGTTGTAAATCTCTACATTTCATGATATCCAAACAATTTTTTGTTTTGTCAAGAGCAGACATATCACACTAAAACCATGCTCTACTAAATAAGAAGTTGAAAATGTGATAATTAATTTCTTTGTTAGTGCCCAAAAAAGAAGGATATCTGCCAGCTATTTTTTTCTTCAACCCAAATTAATAAGAATTTGTAAATTTTGGCTTCAATTCAATATTGACTTACAATTCAAACAATTCCTCTTTGATAAAACGTTCCGCAATGATTAATTCAACTAAGCTCTTTTAGCAGTAAAGTTTTCCATTAAACATTTATTAAAATATATACAAACGTTTTCAAAGCATATTGCATCCTCATCAGATATATAAAACTTTAACAAATTTCAACTAGAAACTTTTACAACAAGAAAATTCTAGAATAAATATTATAGCAATATAATCGTTCTCCAATATAATCATGATTTAAAAATGGATTTGTTATCTAATCAAGAACTTCCAAATCAAGTAAATCTCTGAATCTCGCAATGCAACATGAGCAAATGCAACAACTGAATCATTCTAGCCATGTGCACTCACTTGACTTGGGACACCCCCTTCTGCCCACTTGCTACTTAAAGCCCCCTTTAAGGACCCAATTGCCCACTTTGAGAAACACTGAATTATAGGAACAAACTTATAAGTTAAAGCAGAAATAATTTTAAGAATTTAGAGAAGCAAGAAAAATACATTTGTAATTTTTTATTTTAATTTATAAATAAAAGAAATAAAATTATCTTTTCTTAAACTTAATTTTCAAATTGTGTATAAATACATTTAATGTGTATTATGTATTTCCCAAAGGAAGGGGCAGTTGACAGTCTGCCCCAGGTGGCTCAAACTGTAACTATTCCATTGAAATTTGAACATAATAAAATTAAGTAAATGTCAACAAAATCAACAGCATATATTTAAATAATAATTTATTTGTGGTGCAAACTAGGCACACTTCCCCTACTGTATCTGGCGATGGTCACTTTTAAAGTTGTTACAGGTTGCCCAATATCCATGACAGGCTGACAGAAAGATAGAAAGATGGTGTTCAAAGAACTAGGACCGGACCTCTCCTAAAAAAACGAAATGTGAGACTAGAATTGAACCCAGATCCTTCAAGGTGGTAACTGACAGCTTTATCCACGTGGTCATCCAGCCGACCAAGACGAATACAGGGAGCCAGGTTTTTGAAACATATTGAGATTAATGAATCAATCGATCACCTAAAATTTCCATTATTCGATGTCACATCCGTGGTTTTAAAATCTTAAAAGGATCGACTAAACTAGTGGTGCGCAAACTTTTCTGACCGCGGGCCACACGGACTTCTGCAAGATTCTAGCGGGGCCGTATGTAAAAGAAATGTTTTTACTTTCTGACATGGAGAGGTATCCATGTATCAGAAAGTAAAAACTGATATTAGGTATCTGATACATGGGATTCATAGTAGAGGAAAATACTGCGATCATGCCGAAAACTAACGTACCGTTTTCAACGAATTTTCGAGACAATGGTAGTGGTAGGGAGCGTAAATTTTCAATTTTCACGCTCCCTATCACTACCATTCCTCAAAATCCGTTCCCCCAATAGGTTGTATATTCAAAAATATCGGAAAGTCGAGTGGGGCACACTTCAGATTTTTAAAGGGGCGTTTTAGTGTACAAAATTAAATTTAATTAAATAATTATGTTGCTTATTTATGTAATTTAACATTTTTGTGGTAAAATTTTTAAAAATCTTACACTTGTGCACGGAGCGCGGCCGTGCAAATCGTCGTGGCGGGCCGGATGTGACCCGCGAGTCGTAGTTTGCCCATCACTAGATTAAACGATGACTTGATGCTTTTAAATTTTGAAAACTGATCAAAATCAGACCATTATTACGTCATTATTAATAACAAATTATTTTATCAGCCTTCATTTTATGATGGATGTTTTCTATTTCATTCAAATTTAATTAAATAAAATTTAATTTAATTATTCATTTCATTCAAATAGAAAACTATTTATCAAAAATACTGTGCTGAAAAATATGTGAAATGAACATTTAATATCCTATCAATTAATTTACTTCTTCATAAGGGTAAATTTTACGATGAAAAAATAGTTGTGAAATTTAAGTCAATGTCGTAAAATTGCCTTTTTAAAGAATCTCAATAATATACTGTAGGCCTATTTAGATTTCATTAAAATCAGATAATATTGACACAAGATATTGGCTTAAAATATTCGAGTATCTCATTGTGAAATTTAAGTCAATGTCGTGAAATTGCCTTTTTAAAGAATCTCAATAATATACTGTAGGCCTATTTAAATTTCATTAAAATCAGATAATATTGACACAAGATATTGGCTTAAAATATTCGAGTATCTCTTCTCTTATTACGTCTGTAATATTAATCCCAATCGATCATTTTCAATAGGTTTACTTCTGAAATGAGTCATAATAATATAGTATTAGTGAATTTTTTCAAATTATATACTGTAATTGTATATTTACGCGAGTTACGATGCTGACAGACAGCAAACTTAATTCATATACTATTTTATTCATTCATTTCTCATTTGGAAATGAAAGAGGAAAAAAAATCATATATTCTTTATCCACTTTAAAGTCAGACATTTATTGTACAAAAATAATAAATAATTAATATAGGACACAATCGAACATTGTATAGTATATATACTATACTTTATTTATTTTAGTATAGTATATAGATAAAGCTTTCATCAATTTAGTAAAAAGTAATATGAATAATTTTGATTTTTTAGTAAAAGTCGTCTAAATGATATAACTATTTAAACCATACATAGTTATTATATTACATCATTTAGACCAGGGGTTCCCAAAGTTTTGCCAAAATGAGCCAAATTATAAATTCCAAAATATTTGGCCGGCCAAAAAAAGTGTTATGGAAAAATACGTTCAAATCGATAAAAAGTTAAAAAAAGTGTTATGGAAAAATATATTCAAATCGATAAAAAGTTAGATACAAGGGAAAGATTTATACTAATTGCATAATCGTTCTTTATTTAGTAGCAATAATAAACACTTTTCATTACAAACTGTTTAAAATAACACATTTCAAAAATAATTAAATAATTTCAAATAAAAAAAGAAAAATAATAAATTGTGCAGTTGTTGTCTTTTTTAAAAATAATATCATTGAGCCTTGGTTCTAAGTCGGCTGAATGTATTCTTGACATCGTTTTAAATGTTGTTCAATTAATTTTGGACATCTCATTTGGACTTCTTAATACTCATGATTGAGAAAGTTTTTTTGGCATAGATAATAAGTGAATATAAGTGCTTCCAAATAATGAAAACATATTTGGAAGCACTTATATACTGTGTGTATTTTTTTAACTAAACAATTTTTAATTATATTGTAATAAAATTTATTTATTTTTCTGTAAAAATGTAAATTATAACTCTATGAATTCAAGATCGCGGATGATCTGACAATGCGGGCCATATTTCTATGGTTTACGGGCCGCACTTTGGAAACGCCCTGATTTAGACGATTTTCATTCATTACAAATCGATTTTTCGATTTTTATTTGATTTACATCATGTGGCATAAGTAGTTTCAAATATATATCCGAATGACCACCTTCTTTTAATAGTTATAAATAGGAATGTCAAAATTAGGCAAAATGTGTCTTATGCAGTAACGAACTATTCTATAAAATTTGTATGCTTAATGATACAGTGGTACCTACGGATTAACGTATCCGAGGATAAGTTAATCCGTTCCAAATCCTCGGACTTATACCGAACAGGACGTATACCAAACGAATTTTTCCCATAAGAAATAAAGGGTAAATGATTAATCTATTCCTATGAAAAAAATCCTATTGTTTTTGGCATATTATACATTGATGGGGTTATATAAAATAATTTAAACACTTCTTAATACTAAAGTACATAAATATAAAAGCAATTACAGTAGATGAAATAAATGAAAATCTAACCTCACTACCTTGCTGAGAAGAATCGAGTGCCTATCTAGGATGGTGCTGAGAAGGAAGGAGAAAGTGATGTTATTGTTTGGAAGCAGAGTCCGCTTCCAATAAAACCTCAGGAATTTGAAATTCTGTTTGTTTTTTCTCTATCTATTTTCTCTCTCTTTTCTCTACTTGGACCTTGTTGAGGCTCACCAGGTTTGATTTTTACTAAAAATCTGTTCAAAAAACGTGTTTTTTCTCTATCTATTTTCTCTCTCTTTTCTCTACTTGGACCTGGTTGAGGCTCACCAGGTTTGATTTTTACTAAAAATCTGTTCAAAAAACTTTGCTTCTGCCTTCTCTTCAGGATGTTTCGGAAATATTGTCTGGTCATTTTAAACAATGCTATTATGTCATTTCAAACAATGTTATTTATATAAGGAATGTGTATTTAAAGAACATACACAACAGACTCATACAAGTTTTAACACGCGAGTCAGTCGTATTCCAAACAAAAGTCGTATACCAAGCAAAATTTTTCGAATGCAAATAGAATGTATACCAAGTTGGACTTATTTCAAAGCGGATGTATACCGAGGTACCACTATATTTGATTTTTGAGCGGGCAAACAAAATGAATATACAAGAGTATGTTTGTAAAAAAAATTTTATATAGTTAAATCTAAATCAATTAATTTTCAGATCATATTTTAACAATTTATTTTCTAGCATTAATTAAATTATTTGAAAGTGAAATTTAAAATCAATAAAAATCAGAAAAGTGTTGACAGTAAGGGGAAAGAAGGAATTATTACATCGCTTTTGGCTAAAACTAATATTTGTCTAAGAACTCTTATCAATTTTTAATAATAATAAACGTCACACGTCACGTCTGTTAGGAAATTCAAATATTTTCAACATTTTAATTAAACAGAATATATTGTATAGCGAAAATTTTATAGTTATCTTACCAAAGTTTTCTAAGATATAACAATTTTGTATAATAATAATTATTTTAATGCAAGAAATTATAAACGTTAAGTACAATATTAAGAATAATTTGCATGCTTTTAAATACAGATAAATCAAATTTTATCAGAATTATTTTTTAATTAACAAATTCATAGATATATCATATGAATTTATATTAGGCCTATAAAATAAATTAGTAAATACTGTATTATTTATAAATAAAAAAAAAACGATTGAGATCACAAAACATCTAGATTTTCTTCTATTTCATATAACTAAAACAGCAACTAAAATAAATAATAATTCATGAAATTCTCAAAAGATGGCATAACAATATTTAAAACTTTGGCGATTGAGATCATAAAACATCTAGATTTTCTTCTATTTCATATAACTAAAACAGCAAATAAAATAAATAATAATTCATGAAATTCTCAAAAGATGGCATAACAATATTTAAAACTTTGGAATCGTTTCATTCAATATCGAGTATTTTGTATCGATATGTCTAAGGTAGAACGATAAGTATTAACTATTTATTTTGTCGAAATTTAATGTTAATTATTATTTAATAGACATATTTCATATAATTCAGACTGTTATAAAAATGATTATTTTTAGCCATCTAAGCCATTCGTATGTAGATTGCTTGCGAACATTTAGCAGCTTTTAAGTTTGGTACGCCCCTCGACTTTATTATTATTTCCGAGAAAGTATCGTATAAATTAACTGTAAATGCTAAAAATTCATGTTAATTTATTTGAACATTAACTATACTCTGATGTGAAAGTTAGCTAATTTACGTATAATACAGAAATTACAATTAGGCCTAATTATGATTATTTATATTTAAAAGATAAACTATATTTAGAAAAGATAAGATGGATTATTGAAATATTTTAGCCTGAACAGATTGATTGTTCTTTCTTATACTGTAATTGAATCACAACAATAAATATTTATTGATCTATTATTTTTGATCGAAGTAAGACTGCACAGTATAACTTTTTTTAATGAAAACGCAACAATCGCCGAAAAACTGACATAAGACAAAAAATTTTACAAATTATTATCCACAGTTTTAATTGTCGATTTCTAACAATAAAAAGGTATGTTTCGTTTCGACTAATATTGTTACGTAATAAATAAGTATTGTGTATATATTTATTTAGAATATTGATCAAATAAATATATACAGTATATATATAGTGAGAGTCAAAAGTATGTTATTTATTGTTTTAATACATTAAATAACATATGTGCGTGTATTTATTATTTTATTATCTATTGATATTGATAGAAATGTGCTTTTTTATTGATTAAAATTAGTTATCTCTCGATGACAATAGCTTCTGAGATTTTTTTATGCTATAAAATGTTATTAAATGAATAAAACGATTTAAATTAATATATATACACAAAATTTTTAACATGGCCATTCGATTCTCAGGAGAGACTTCGTTAATCAAGATTTTTCTCCCTACTTCCTTTTTTCATCGATATCAGAGGAAAAAGAGTGGTATGAGTGCTGATACACATCCTGTATATATAAAATCATGTAGGCTACAAAATATCGTAATTCAGAATTACAAAAAATTATGGTCACTATATTTTATAATATTTGAATAAAGCAAAAATAAAGAAAGCCATTTTGATTTGTTCACTAATGATTAAGTTGCATATAAATAAAATTTTAAAAAATTTATCAAGCAGTTTATGAAAATTTTGAATATGAAGTGGTCGTAGCAATTTCTCTTTCGTTAAAACAATTTAGGAATAAAGCATAGTAAATTGCGAAATGATTAATTTGGATTTCGTTAAGCAAATTTCTTCCATTTTATTTTCGATATTAATAAATATAGCTTAAATTTTTAAGAATTTTTCAATTATTGAAAAACGAGAAGTTTCTACTTAAAAAAATATTTTCGATAATAAATTTTTAATCATTAAATTATCAAAAAATTTTAGAACAATGATCTAGTTCACGGCATAACCTTAACATATATATACAGTATTATCATGTTTTCCACTAATATTTATCAAATTTAAATTTCGAATGATTTCGTTCTGCCATCGTAGATATAAGATATTGATTATCAATCTAAGATTATAACATATTATCATGCCTAAATATAGAATTAATGATAATGACATAATATGCCCATAACGATTTTTTTCTATATTTTTGATTAAATAACGATAAAAAACGTTGTATTATATAATTTAATAATAATAGAAATAGAAAATTATATTTATTGTATTTTTTATCATTTTTCAAAGTTTAATTTGCATCAATAAAAATTTACGTGATTACTATATTAATTTTCTCTCAATAATTCAAAAGAAAACACTAAGTCAATAAATTAAATACACTTTTTGAAAATATATACAATCAATTATATATTTATAAATATAAATATATAATATATATTTTCAAAAAATTTTGTTATTCTTGGATTCCGTATTCGCGTATTCGACTATTCGCAAAAAAATTTATTTGTAATCACAAAATCGATATTCGCGGAGCTTTCGCGCTTATTCGCGGACTTCCCTGAACGGCGAAAATACTGTTATCAATGTAAACTCTCTCTTTGTCTCTAATAAAGGAAGTTGTTATCAAATGTAGTCTGTGTCGTTCTGCCGAAAAAGTCTCATTACCTATCCTTGCTCACTCTTCAGTCCGCAGGTCCCACAGAAGAATGTAACCCTATGCTTGAATGCAGCCTCAAATTTAGGCACCTAACTTCCTGTGCTTTGCTCCTTACGCCGAAATTTTAGATCTGAGGCAAAAAGCGACGCAGACAAGGCTGACTCAATTTTTCAACGCAGTTCAAAAAGACAGTGTGTCAGCTGTCACATCTTGCAACATCAAAACACTATCAATCAAAAATAAGATTTTATTTACTACGTAGTTAATGTTTTAAAAAATTAAATAAAGATCACTGTAATTATAATACTGTATATAGTACTATACACTGCATATACTGTAATTATTTGTAAGTAATGTAATACATATTAAATAAGGTGTCTGTAAACAGAAAAAAACACATAAACAAAGTATGAAAATGCTGGGAAGAAAGGTTCTCAGAAATCTAGCTCTATATTCCCCATAGGCACAATGATTCACTATTCGCTAATTCAGTATTCGCGAAGAATTTACAGAACGTAGTGCGGTGCAACTTGAAGCGAAGGATGCAAATTTTTCTGTCATCTTTGCTTCGCTCCGCTCCACTTCGCGTTCAGTGTGTCACGGCCTTAACATACAAAAAGTCAAATTTAATAATGAGCCAAAATGATACAAAGTATATAATTAAAATATTCAAAACTTTAATGAAAGACAAAAACAAAATTATATTTTGATTATTTCTTTCAAATGATGTCTTTGCTAAATGATTTCTGGTACTGTATATAGGATAGCCTATTTTTATTTTTGAGTTTTTACAATTTGTCTAATTATATATTTTTAACTACAAGTAAAATTATTAGCTTTGTTTTATGATATTAAAAACAAAGCTAAACAATGGAATACTGTAATACACTGGAAATACACTGAATAACATTTGTCTATGATATACTTTATTTTTATCAAAATATGATACAGTTTATAAACGTAAAAACGACATTTGTCTATGATATATACAATAATAACTTTTAGAGAAAAACTGAAAATATAATAATAAAAATCTGAAAACATTGTATATACCAGTATATATATTTTGAAATTTAAAAAATATTAAATATATTTTTGATTAAAATATTTTTATTACATTGTATAAAAAACAATTTTTCAGAACTAATAAGCACAAAACAAAATATATTTTGGTTATTTCTTTCAAATGACAAATCTTTGCCAAATGATTTCAATGTAAGATGGTAAAATAAGCAACAAAATATGAATATTCAAAAATTTGTAGCTTGACAAAGAATTTCACATCAACTATCTTCAATCATGAAAAGAAAATTATCATCAGATATGTTACTGTCAGAAGTAATTTTGGAATTAATTTCTGTATATACAGGTGGAGTATATATAAATATTTGATTAGAAGATGGCTGTCCTTTCATCATAACATAAAAGTAATAATGGAAATTATCTCCTAATTCCCATTTGTCATAAGACCACTTATAATTTGACTTGATATACAATGGTCCTCTGAAATGTGGTTGAGCAAAAGTAATTGAAATAAAACATCCATCATTTTTCAGTACACGTGACACCTAAAAACATTATTTTCATTACTTATACAATATAAAAAAGCATACAGAACATCTCATTATTAATCCTATAATGTTATGCAATTTGTTCTATATGTTACATAATATTACAATACACTGTACTTTTATAAAACTTAGTATAACATTAAATACAAATTTAATATGACAATATAGTTTTTGCTTTTGAGGCTTCTAAAACAACTCTGTATTTAGAGTTGTTTTAGAAGCCTCAAAAGCAAAAATTATATTGCCATATTAAATTTGTATTTAATGTTGAGAAAAAAAACATTTATTGAGGAAATTTCAAAATGATAAATTCTCAGAATTTTCACAAATTTTTTAAAATTTAAATTAGATAATTTTATAAATTTGTATTAGAGACCCAAAACACAATGTTTAGAACCTCAATAAATATAAACAAACTACTGATGCACAGATGAAAAGACATTTGTACTGATTCAAACTCCATATTGAAAAACTAATATTTTATCAAACATTAATTTAAATGCCTCGTGTAAGATGCCTGGTGCTGTATTGAATTCTATGAAAAGATTAAGAATGTCATGCATTAAACAATTAAATTATATATAAAATAAATAATAAGAAGTTAATACTTTCATATTCATAATTTTATCAAACATTAATTTAAATGCCTGGTGTAAGATGCCTGGTGCTGTATTGAATTCTATGAAAAGATTAGGAATGTCATGCATTAAACAATTAAATTATATATAAAATAAATAATAAGAAGTTAATACAGATATGTGCTGTTTAGTGTCCTTCTAGATCAGGGCTGTCCAATAGGCAGCCCCCGGGCCGCATGCGGCCCGCCAAGCCATTTTGTGCGGCCCGCGAGGCTTTCACAGTTTGCAATATAATATTGCTTTTTAATATTTTTTCACTTTTATTTATTACTTTTTTGAGAGAATAATAAAAAGAAACCTAAATTTGAATTATATTAACTCAATTAATTAATTTTTCTTTTTTAAGAGATTAATAAAAATAAACCTAAAATTGAATTATATTAACTCAATTAATTAATTTCTCTTAATTATTAGTAATTATTCAATGATCAACAAGCTATCAATGACATCGCATTTTATAAGACTTTCAATCACGTCAATTTTAGGTTTAGCTATTTCAGTTTAAAGTTTTGAATTGTGACTGTATATTAGTTATTTTTTGGTTT